>RJWJ010019683.1:0-29976 GCA_004363605.1 Indri indri | reverse complement strand
AGTATAAAACAACAAAAACAAACTGCAATTAGAAACTTGGCAACAGGTATGAACAATCATTTCACTAATGAGGAGCTATGGATGACAAATAAGGACAAGAAAAGATGCTCAACATCATTAGCTGTTACAGAAATGCAAATTAGGGTCACCACGAAACACAACTGCATGCCTGCTGGAGTGGTTCAAGTACCGGATGCTGTTGAGACTGCAGGGACACCAGGTCACTCATGCACGGCTGTGGGAATGTAGATGGAGCAGCCACTCCAGAAAACAGTTTGGCAGCTTCTCATAAAAGAGGAAAATGGCTGCTATTTGACCCAGCAATTGCACTTTTGGACATTTGACCTAAAGAAGTGAAAGCTCATGTTTACACAGAAATCTGTGCATGAATGTTCGTCACAGCTTTATTCATAACAGCTCTCCACTGGAAACAGCCTCGTTGTCTTTCACAAAGTGAATTATTAACCAAAGTGTGGAACATCCGCCCCATGGAATATGTCTCAGCAATAAAAAGGGATAAACCACCATCAATACATGTAACAACTAAGACAAATACCCAGGAATTTATGCTGAGTGTAAAAGCCAATCCCAAATGACCATACGCTGCGTGACTCCATGTATGTATTGAAAGGACAAGACATAGAGATGGAGAGCACACGAGTGGTTGCCGGGAGCAGGATGGAACTGCACAGGGGCAGCGCGAGGGCGTCCTCTGAAGCAGTGGAACAGTTCTGTGTACTGACGTGGTGGCTCTCACCCATAGGATCAAGTTGTGTAAACCACATAAACTACATAAATTGCATAAAACTGCACGCGCGCGCACACACACATACATCTATACACAAGTATATGCATGTAAAAGCTGGTAACCATTGGATAAGGGCTGTAGGACAGTTAACTATACCATACCGATGTTAATTTCCTAGTTCCAATATTGTACTACGTTAATACAAGATGTCACCGTTGGGGGAAGCTGGGGGAAGGGTTCAAGGGATGCTATGCACTATTTTTGACATGTCCTGTGGGTCTATAATTAAATATTAAAAAATAAAATATTAAAAAATATAGGAAAAACATTAAGAAGTAATTTTATCATTTCTTATTATAATATAGCACATTTTTTTTAAACATGTCGCTTCTTCTTCATGAAGACCCTGAATTTGTAACATTTGTAACAAGGAAACCAAGAATCAAAAGTGAGAACTCAGGCTTCTGTAAAAAGGAGGTGTCTGGAATCCTCTGCATAAGACCACAGGGCTGCCAAGTGCAGGCAACACTGGACCAGCACGAGGCGGGCACTGGGAAGGCTGTCCGGCTGTGGTGGCCTTGGGGGCCTCTCTGAAGTAGCAGACACATCCTGAGGGGAAAATCCAGGGTCTGCTGGTTTGGCACGAGCCGGAGTGTGGGAGCCTCCCTGGCCGGAAGGCATGGTGGCGAACCATGCAGGTGCGCACAGACGCACTGACTTGGAGCCTCCGAAACTGTGCAGCAGGGCAGGGCAGGTGCTCACAGCGGGCAGAGCCCTGCACCTGCTGGTCTTTGCCACTTGAAGGGAAGGCGAGGATAGGCCGCTGACCTACAGGTGACACTCGGGGCTTTGCAGGGAGCAGAAGGGTCTTCTCTCGGGCACCGGCCGTGACCTGTTCTTATGTGGACCTTCACCTTGTCTGCAGCTTTTCTATGCAGAGTTCATGCTAAGACAATAATACTGGAAAAAGAAAAGGGAACAGCTCTTCTAAACACTGTGAGCAGAGAAGAAGGGAATAAACAGAAAAAAATAAAGCTTGAGGAAAAGAAAAATCTTTAGCAAAGAGGTTTAAAATATTCATTACCTGTAAGTTTCCTAAGAAAGGATAGATCTTAATGAACATCTGGTTTATATCAAATAAAAGGTCAAAGCAGAGACACAAGAGCTCAGGAAAGAACCAATGAAGAAAATTGAGCTGTTGACGTCCAGGAAAGAAGTGCAAGTGATAAATCAAATGCTTCCAAAAAGAAAAGCTTGCTCAGAGGAATCACAGGAATCGCAGGGAAAATATACAGGGGTGAAATTAAGTCAGGCGTCAAAAGGGACTGAGAGAACTGAGCAGAAACGGTAGTGAAGGTTGCTTAGAAGGCAGGAGGGAAAATGATGCATGTGGAAGAAAAAGTAAATGCAACACGCACACCTGGCATTCTCGATGAAGAGAACCAAGAGAAAAATAAAAAGGAGCTCCAAGGTACAATTTGGGAACACATTCTAAAAATAAGGCATGTACTCATGGGTGGGAAGGACAATATGGTAATCTGCACTGAAAGCGTGCCCAGGGAAATTGGTAGACAGGAACCATAAAGAAAACTTGTCTAATTTTACTTTTGTTGACTGTGCTTGTGGTGTCATATCCAAAAAAATGTTGCCAAGGTCAATATTAAGACGTTTTCTCCATTGCTTTCTTCCAGGAATTTTATGGTTTCAGGTATTATGTTTAGGTCTTTAATACATTTTTGAGTTGATTTTGTGTATGGTGTAAGGTAAAGGTCCAATTTCATTCTTTTGCCTACGGATATCCAGTTTTCCCAGCACTAGTTACCGAAGAGATTATCCTTAATTCATGGTATCCCCTTGGTGCTCTTGTAAAAAATCAGTTGACTCTATATGCTCGGGTTTATTTCTGCATTCTCTATTCTGTTCTACTGGTCTATGTGTCTGATTTTTTATGCTAGTATCATACCGTTTTGATTACTATAGCTTTGTAATATAATTGAAAATCAGTAAATGGGATGCCTCCAACTTTTTTGTTCCTCTCAAGATTGCTTTGGCTCTTCAGGGTCTTTTGTGGTTTCATACAAATTTTAGAATTTTTTTTCTATTGCTTTGAAAAATGCCTCTGGAATTTTGATAGGGATTGCATTGAGTCTGGTCTGCATGTGGCTATGGCTGTATGAATATTTTAACAATATTAATTCTTCCAATCCGTGAACATGGGGCATCTTTTCATTCACTTGTGACGTCTTCAATTTCCTTCATCTATGTTTTGTACTTTTCAGTGTACAGATCTTTCACTTCTTTTGTTAAATGTGTGCCTAAGTATCTTACTGTTTTGTTATGCTATTGTAAATGGGATTATTTACCTTGATTTCTTTTTCAGATAGAGTCTTTAGAGTTTTCTACAGGTAGGATTAGGTCAACCTCAAACAGGTATAATTTTACTTCTTTCTTTCTGGAATGCATGTCTTTTATTTCTTTTTCTTATCTGATTGCTCTTTTTAATACCCCTTGTACTATGTTAAACAGAAGTGGCAAAAGTGAGTTTCTTTTCCTTGTACCAGATCATAGAGGAAAATATTTCCATTTTCTCATTTATTATGATGTTAGCTATAAGGTTTTCACAAATGGTCTTTATTATATTGAGGAAATTTTCTTCTATACCTGTATTTTTACAGTTTTACAATGAAAGGATGTTAAATTTTGTCAAATGCTTTTTTCTACATCTACTGAGATGACTGCAGTTTTTATCTTTTATTCTGTGAATGTGGTATATCATGTTGATTGATTTGCATATATAAAACCAACCAACCTTGAATGCCAGAGATAAAGCCCAATTGTCATGTGCGTAATCTTTTTGATATGTTGTTGATTTTTTATAGATTTGGAGAAAATATTTGCAGACCATATATCTAATAGGAGGTTAATATCCAAAATATATAAGGAACTCACACAACCTAATAGCAAAAACAACGAATAACCCAATTAATAAATGGGCAAGAGACCTGAATTGACATTTTTCCAAAGAAGATATAAAAATGGCCAACAAGTGTATGAAAAAGTGCTCAACATCACTAATAATCTGGGAAATGCAAAGCACAATCACTGTGAGATGTCACTTCACACCTGTTATTATGGCTTTATAAAAATGACAAGAGATAGATAGCATTGGAGAGGGTGTGGGGATAAAGAAACACTGGTACATTTTGGGGAATGTAAATTGATATGATCTTCATGGAAAACAGTATGGAGGTTCTCAAAATAAATTTAAAAATAGGTCCATTATATGATCCACCGATCCTTCTGGTTATATACTCAAAGGCTGTGATATCAGCACCTCTCACGGATATCTGCACCCCCATGTTCATTTCAGCATTTTTCACAATAGTCAAGATATGGAACCGATCTAGGTGTTCATTGACAAATGTGTGGATAAAGAAAATGTAATGTATATATAAAATGAAATATTATCGAGCCTTAAAAATAGGAGATACTGCTATTTATGAAAACGTGCATGAACTGGGAGGACGTTAAACTAAGTGAAGCAAGCCAGACACAAAAAGACAAATACTGCATGATCTCACTTATATGTGAAATCTAACAAACAAACAAACAAAACCCCCAAACAACAACCACTTAGTACATGAAAACAGAGAGTAGGATGGTGGTTACCAGGAGTGGGGAGGGGAGAAAATGGGGACAAGTAGGTCAAAGGGCAAAAACTTGCAGTGATGTAGGATGAATAAGCTTAGAGATTGAGTACACAGTGTGGTGGCTATAGTTAATGGTACTGTACTGCTAAGGTACCCGCACCATACACACAAAAAGGTAATGATAGAAGGTTAATTTGCTGACCTATATTAATCATGTCAGTGTGTATACATATATCAAAACAGCATGTTGTACACCTTAATTATATGCAATTCAACAAAGGAATTGGATCTTAGCATCCTTTCTATTTGAGGTTTTTGTGCCCTCATCTACCACCATCTACCACCAAAATTATCCTTGATGTATTTTCACCATTATGGGTAATTCTAATCAATTGGTGATATATACCTTATTTTCTGGAATAATATTTTGGCTCAGCAAAACTTATCACATAAGTCACAGAACCTACCACTGACATATGGGAAGGGCAGACATGCCTTTATGTTATCTATGTGCCCACACTGGACAAGTCAAATTCTCAGACAATACCCAGGAGGTGCAGAGTTGCTTGGCTAAGTTAAGGCAGAGTGTGAGCTAGAATACAGCCCGTTCGCTTCAGGACTAATACTGTGTCTCTGTTTTTGTGTCTCATAATATCCTGATTTTCTATTAGGTTATTTAATCCCACTTAAAATCATTGTGATTGACTCTGCAATCATCATCATCACCCTCATCATCATCACCACCCCATCATCATCCGTCAACACTTCCTGCAAAAAACCTCTCAATGTCTTTTCATTAAAAAAGCCTACATCAACCTCTCCATTGACTCTCAGCCATAAATGTATCATTCCCCCCCTCCAAATTTCGCTATGCAAATATTTCCTCAGGAGTGCAAGAAAAGGACTAGGAAGAAGGCAGCATAAAATCAGCTGAGACGTGCATGAAAGTGCGTATAGGTACAGTCGCTCTGTTGCTCTGGTTGAAACACTCTCGTGCTGTGTTGGCAGGGAACGCGCTTCGGAAGATTTTGGCAATCTAGAAATGGGAAAATATCTCAGATGGATGGCAAAATGTTACTTAATTATGTGTTGTATTGGGACAAAGTTAGAGGTAAAATCAATCCTGACACTTGAAATTTAAATGCTATCCTTAAATGTCATTGCTTCAGAAGATTCTTCATATTTAAACATTTTTTTACTATTTTCTACATGACTCTTCTATAAAGAAATTCAACTTTCATCATTTTATATCATCTTATCTTGCTTTGTCTTCAGAGCAATTAAAACTACCCAGTATCTCATATATATATATATATGTATGTGTGTGTATGTGTGTATATATGTGTGTATGTATGTGTGTGCGTGTATATAATATATATATGTGTGTGTATATATGTGTGTGTATACGTGTGTGTGTATATATAGTATATACATGTATACATATATGTGTGTATATAAAAAATGCTTGTTTTTTCATTAAAGGGAAGCACCATGATGACAAGGAATTTCCTTTACTCATATTTTATGTGAAACGATGCACATATTAGTATCATTTACAACTTCATTTTGTTTTGGTGTTGGTTTCTGTTCTTCACTATTCATTATTAAAAAACACCCCCCTGCAAGTATCTCTATTACCTCAATAACTGATTTTCACATTTAACCTTTCCCCTGGGGTACACTTCCCAACACCAAATATTGAACAAGTGATAATTTCAAAAGGCATTTGTGAAGATTGATTTGTTACTTTACTTTTTAATATGATATAAATATCTTTAAGTTTTACACTCAAAGTATACAAAAATCCACTTGGCTATAGATATGTAGTGTGATTAGTTCTATAATTAACATTCTTAAAAGCCTTTATTTTTAAGGATATTCAAAATGAAATGCAAGAAAACCAAGGACCATGTCATGATGAAAGGGGAATTGTGTGCAGTGAAAATAGCTATGTGGAATTTTTGAGGCATAGACTATGAGATGATTCCACATTCCCATTAATATACTGATGAGATTTAAAATTGATATTTTATCCTGAGGTTTATGTTTTAATTGTCCTCAAGTCAAAGATGAAGTCTCAGAAATACTATTCTGTGAATAAGAATCAAATAAATATTGGCATCTTTTGCAGAGAACAGCATTTGGCAATGGTCCCTTTGGAATGTGTGGCCGGCTACAACAGCAGGGAAGTGTGCGGGGGCCAAGGACAGTGGGTGACACTTCTAGGAAGGACTGCATGCTCCTGTTTTCTGTCACGGCTACATGGCCCTTTTAAAATTAGGAACAAATCACAGTAAAGGAGAAAACAAAAACAAGGCCTAAGTCACACGAGTGGTTTCATGGAGGAGCCAATGAACCCAAAGGCATGCCGGTGGTCCCTCGTTTGTCACGTCTTACGTCACTTAAATTAAAGTTACTGCTAATTCATTAGGTGTCCTCTGAGTCTCCTGGTAGACTGTCATAGTAAACCCACACAAAATTTCTGCCATGCAGCCATTAAAAAGACACATGGGCCCCTGAGTTCTCTGCTAACTTTCCACGTTGAAGTCCGCTGACTTACAACTTTCATTCTTGTGCGTAGCGGGGTTATTTGTCAGCTGTTATGACTGGACTTCCAGAGGTACTCAATTTACAGTATCTATAGTGGAGTGAAAATGAATAAACATCTGTACATTTGCTCAGATGCTATGTCAGGCGATACGAAATTAGCTGTCATAACAAGTCCATAAAGCCTTAACACACTATTTATCTTGCTCACTTTGCAAAGTACATAAACTGTGTTAAGCTCATCTAAGCCGCTGGCTTTGGAGGACAGTGTGATCCAGTAGCAATGAGAATCTCCTATGGGTTTGACCCTGCCGAGAAGTTTTTTCCCCCATATGTTCTGTCCTTTTATTTGCATGCTTAGCTGTAGGGAGTAAGTCCACCCCTTATTTTTCCTCTTGATTCTTTCATCTACTAAAATTCATTGAAAAAAAGGTTTAGAAATCTCTTTTTCTTTACGGTCCTATTGTAGTTCAGATTAAGGAATATTATATGGAGTGATGACATCTACTTCTCTAAAGGAAGAGAGATTGACAGATCAAGAATTTAAAAGGCCCCTTTTTGATGAGGTTAATGTAATTTACAAAACACTAGAAAAATGCCCCAATCTGCTTCAAATGAAGGAGCAAGTTGATATCCATTTTTTATCTACTATTGGATGGTCTCATTGGTTCCTGTTGACTCCAGAATTTCCAGGCCAGAGGTCATAGACATGAGGACTTTTCTTTGACTGGAAGGACTTTTTTTTAACTGCCATGTGAGTTGTATTTAACTCATGCTAGTTTTGAGCCCAGGGCCTTGTGAAGCATGTGTAAATCACACGTCTCTTCACCTTGGGAGACACGACAATTATTTTTTAAGTTGCATGTAACTCACACACAGAAAACAATAAAAAATAACTTCTTCATTAAATTAGAAAGGATCATTTTATTTTTGTAGTTTTTATTCTATTTTTGTAATAAAATACTGTGGCCTTAAGGAAAAATAAACTTTTTCTAGTGCGGCAGTCAATGTGTTAAAAAAATCTAAGACTTTAGGTTTAGTGTGGAAAGATTTAGACCAGTGGCTTCAAAGTAGGATGTGAGCATGATTTGAATTTCAGGATCCACGGGGATGCAGAAAGAAAATGCTCCAACTTCTTTTTATATTTAATTTAATCTCAAAAACAAGTACACTATTTAAGCTTTGGTGACATTTATTATATGGATTGACACTAGGGCCCATTCTTTGTCAAGGTCAGATGATGATCTATGATTAAGAGTACTCAGGCATCCCAAGGATGGTGGGATTATACCAAAAAAAAAAAAAAAAAAAAAGACACTGGCTGCTTTAGTTGTTCTGAACGCATGGTATTGTGACATAGCACAGCTCAGGTGTGCCCATGTACAAGGAGAACTGGTTTATAAAAGTCCTTCCAAAGGCAGGGCTTGAAGAAATTCATAATAAAGTATTCATGGGAAAGCAACAAGAAAACGTCCTCAAAGGGGCTTATTGTCAACCACATTACAGCAAAATGATGACTTAAGTATGGTTATCAAGAAGGTGGTCTCCAAAATGACTTGAAATTAAGTAGATTGTTTGGGATGTCCCTTGCCCACTTTTTGATAGGGTTGTTTGATTTTTTTCTTGCTGAGTTTCCTGATTTCTATATAGATTCTTTGAAATGTGAATATTATGACCACAATTTTTACAATACTTCTTACTCTCTACGGCTATTATGCCTTGAAAAATAAACTATTGACTGTGTGGTACCATTCCAGTTAGCAAGACAATTCAAAATTAATCATCTAAAACACAATGGCACACCTGTCCAATCTTCAGCCATGTTTGTTGCTGTCGATTACCTCACCGAGGGCTTGGCGAAGGTTTATTGACCTGAGCAGTACAGGCTGCCTTGTGCTCAGGGGCGAAAGAACAAAAGGTTTAGTTACTGCATCATTGTCTTTGCATTGATAGCACCTTATAAACTTGGATAATTCCTCCCACATCGGATGAGAATATAGGCATCTTAAACACATTTTAGATTGCAATATTTGTTTCGGTCATGCAATACTTAAAGAATTATTCACATGTGTATGCCTATGTGTGAGTCTCAGAGAACTTAAAATCGTATATACACAATACCACACACAACACCAACAATTTTCTTTAACCAAAGCATGACATTAAATTAAAACCACAAGTGTAAATAATCCCTGATGAAGTGGTTATTAATATTTTTCCTGGAGGTTAGGGGATTAAAAAAAGAGAGAAGAAAATAAAAGAGAAAAGATTATAGGCTAAAAGTATCAAGGTAATACCACACATGAAATTCCTCTGCTACATCATTTATATACCAGCTCTGAGCAGTAATAAAATTGAAGCCAGAAGTGCCCAAAATATGGAGTGTCAGTATGGTTAATTTGCTTTGTAAAAGGGATACTGTGAAATATTTACAAAATGTATAGTGAGAGAAGAAGTTAAGTTGAAAAGGGATTTTTTTTTTTAGCGTAAAGAAACTGTTGCTTAAATAAATGCGAAATTCTTAACAGAAGAGTTGAATTTGTAGATTAGTGATACAGTTTTTTCTTACACAATGTTACAGCTTTGCCAGCAGGTTCTGAGATGACAGGCGGCTGCCAACTTGGCTTACCTTGCAGACATTTTTAAATAAAGAAAAATGCTTAATGCTCACCCTTTAAAGTGAAGTTTTAGTGAGCAAGAAAGTGGCTGATTTTAAAAAGAAACTTTTAAAAGTTTCTATGAAGAAAGGACACATTAAAAATATGTATTAGGTTAATTTCCATTATTGTGTAATTTTGTTATAATAAATGATTTAAATGTGTCACCTTCAGAAACTTCTCTAACCCAACAATTAAATTTCGAAAAAAAAAATCTAACTTGTTTTCAAATATTTGAAAGCAAGGCCTTCAGGTGATTGGAAACCTTCCAGTAATATTTAATTTTAGAAGTTTTTCTATTTCTTTGCAATAAAATTTAATGAGGGAAAGTACTAGCCAAATTCACAAAAACCAGCATAATTGGTAGTTGGGATAGAACAATTTATTTTTCTTTCCTTGCTTGCTTGTTTTTAGTTAATATAGCCATAAATATGCCTCTTTCGTCTAAACCTGCTCATCTTTTGTCTTTGTCCATTTGTGGTGCTATAGAGAGACTGGGAAATTTATAAAGAAAAGAGATTTGTTTGGCTCACAGACCTGTGGGCTGTACAAGAAGCATGGCCCCAGCATCTGCTCCTGGTGAGGGCCCCAGGCTGCTTCCACGCCTGGCGGAGGGTGAAGGGAACAGGCGTGCAGAGCGGGTGTGCAGAGATCACACGTCTGGAGAGGAAGCAAGAGGGGGCCGTGCCAGGCTCTTTTTAACCACCAGCTCTCACGGGAACTGACAGTGAGGACCCACTCATCCCTCCCCCAGGGAGGCAATTAATCTATTCATGAGGGATCCTCCCCCAGGACCCAAACACCTCCCATGAGACCCCACCTCCAACACTGGGGATCAAATTTCAACATTAGACTTGGGCCAGACAAATGTCCAAACTATAGCATCTCTCAAAGCAGTATTTGCCAGCCCTGGAGAGACACAGGGGTCAAGAATCAAAATAAAGTCAACCTAGAAGCCAACTTTCAAATGACTCCATTGCAAAATGTAAAATCAGGAGCTTAAAAAGTATATTTAATTACATTATTCATCTAAAATAAGATTATTGTATATCACATATTCTACTGAGGAAAAATTATTTCTATGACCGATAAATAAATTTACTTAAATATATATAATTTGTTTCATCTTTATGAAATGCATGTAATGTGAGCATTTGTACAATAGTGCAAGTTTATGTTTGGAGATTATTTTTATGTAAAAGGAAATATTTAGATCTTGTCAATATTAATTTTATTAATTCCTCTAGTTAACTGCATGACTAATTAAGTCCTGTATTCTTCTTTACTATTAATATATACACATATATATAAATTTGTACAAAGTACAAGTCTACTGATGTTGAATTTTATACTTTTCTTCATAGCCGAAATAATTATTGGGTAGAGATAATTGGCTTACTTGATATAGTGTTTGAAATTTCATTTTGTGATTCCAAATATATTATGCATTATCAAATAGTATGTATTATAGAGCTTGAAACTTTGTTTCCTCTTTGCTGTTTAGAAATCTCTCTCTCTCCCCCTCCTCTCCCCTCTTCCTCATTTTTGCACCACAGCTGTGTTCCTAAAAATCCAAAAACACCACAGAAGCCAGGATTTAAAAGGGAAAGAAGACGGTTACAGAAGAGAGAGTTTAAAACAGTTGTGTTCCTGGCTTTGTATCAAACAGGTTATTATTATTACTTATATTAGACAAATGCTACTTTTTTCATTCTTTTAGTTCCTTGGTTTTTCTTTTTGTACATTGAATATGGCATGAAAGATAAGAGAAATAATATGCAACATGCTTGTCACAGTGCCTGGCCCATAGTACAAATATCGCCTACATTAGCCTGTGTCATTTTATCATTTCAAATGATATGAAGAATAGTCTTTTGTGCAATGTACTACAGACTTCCTACTTCATTAAGAAAAATTATGTGTGTGTGTGTGTGTGTGTGTGCATGGCGATTGTGAAAAATTCTTTTCTTGAATTCTTACTACAAATCAATGAGTTTGGAATTATTATCTCCATTTAACAGGTGTGGCTCAGAGAGAAAAAGCAATTCGAGTAACTTAGCCAAGGCCAGGCCTAATAAGGAAAAATCAGGATTTGAACCCAAGTCTTTGGGTCTTTCTAACTATCACACCACAGCCATCAGTCATGTTGCCTCCAGGCAAGGCAGGGAGAACAATGACCCACGGAAGCTGCTGGGCCTCGTCTCCCATTCTTGGAAGCACTATGTGAAATGTGTGTAGGAGACTGTCCAGGTGACCAGATCACTCCTTATTTTCTAAAATTTTGCTCATATGACATAAACCAAGAGACCATTAGAGATGACGGGGTGCATGAGTCATATTCAGCTTTTCTTTCTGATTTTGATTTACTTATTTTATGAAGATTTTAGTAGTGAAAATGTTCCCTTTGTATAATAGATCTGCAAACAAACACTCAACACTCATTAAGTAATAAGTAAATACATGATTGATTAACAAGTTATTTTTTTCTCGGTTTCCTCATTTACCTTGGTAGTATCTTGGAGTTAAGTGGTATGTAAGTGTGGAAACAATGCAGAATAAGAAATGTGGAAGATAAAATTAAAACTGGGCTTAAGCTTCCTACGTGGTTCATCAATTTAACACTTTGGAGGATTTCTTCTAGATCTTTTCTCTCTACATATTTTTACAATCTTGAGATCATATTTTATATAATTTTGCTATTATTTTTCTTTTGAAACTGTAACAGATGGTCTTTTATTTTATTAATTAGATTCTCTCAATTTAAAGGGTCCAATATAATGACCAATCAATCTCCAATTGTCAAATAGTGAGTGTTCACTCTTCACGATTGTGACTGATGCTTCTATAAACATTATTATACTTAAAACTCTGCTTAACTGTTGTATGTACAGTTATTTCTTGAGAGCAACAAAAGAAGGTGGCTTACAGCTTCGAAGGACCAGAATTATGGAAAAATTTTGTAATGAGTATTTTGTCAGTAAAGGTACATTTTTTGCAACTACATTTTAAAACATGGAAGGACTAACATGGGTTAGGACTCAGAAGGGCTAATTAGCTAAACCATTGGCTAAATCTCCCTTATTTATTTTCCTGGGCAAAACCAACGAAGGATGAGTCTACAGAGACCTGCAGAAGCAAAGTGATTTCTTCCCCCTTGGTGGGTGGCAATAGTAACTTAACGTCCCCAAACCCCATCTCACAGCCTGTCTATTGTTAATATGTCTCGCTGCCTCTTATTCATTTGACAAATCCCTGTCTTTATTTTGAGGTTTATTAAAGTCAAGCTTGGAACTGTTCTCACTGCACCAGGCGCACATTCGCGGGACTGATGTATTCTCACCTGTGCCGTACAACAGTGGGGTCCTCAGGAATGGGACCCTCCGATGAAGGCTGTTGTAGTAACTCTACTGACAGCAGTCAGGTGAGGGCCCGAGCTTTGCCCGCATCCCCTAGGATTAAACAAGATGTGCAGCTCACTTCCTCTTGTTGGGTTCCCTAACACGGCCTTACACAGAATTGCTTCTATCAATACATTCCACCCTCACCGCTCCTACAGATGGTTTTCTTTCTGCTACCACAAACAAATGTAGACACCACTCTGCTTAAGAATCCTTAAACAGGCTATGTGGTGAGAATTGGATGAAAGGCGTAAACATTTAGCTTTTGGTGGAAAATCCAGGATTTTTCTAAGTGTCCGATACTATTATTGGAAACCTTCCTCACATCTCGCCAGTTCACCGAATACTTCCATTTGGCATTCTAGGTCTTTTAGGCTCACACCAGAGCTACCTCCCCCCTTTGCACTAGGAGAGATGAGTTTTTCTCATATTCTGCTCTCACTGGGATATGGGAGCTTTATCATCTTATTATGACAACTGAGATCTTTCCGTAAGCACTGATTCTCACGGGATTCCGATATAGGGGAAAGGGCTAGAATTGTCAGAATTATTTTGGTTGCATATCAGAAAATCAACTCAAACTGGTTAAAGCATCAAAGGAAATCTACTGAATCACATCGATAAAAGGTCTAGGGATTCAATTACCTTAAGGCACAAATAAACAAAATCAGCCAAAATTCTTGCTCCTTTCTCTGAGGTCTGCTTTCCTCTGGGCGGACTTCCTCACATGCAGGTCTTTCCATCCGAAGGCCATAGTGGGTCCCAATTGTTCCAGCCTTACCCTCTATCATACATGCAACCCCTTTCCCGAACAAAATCCCCGGGTTCCAGAGCCATCAACGCAGAGCTTGCACAGGCCCCTGCCTGACATAGCCACTGTGGCCAGGTGACTGGAGAGGTCTCATGCTGAGACCCAGCCTTACCCAGCTCCTGAGACGCTGGCTGGGTTTACCATTCCAAACCAGAAAGACTGAGACGGCGTCTCCCAGAGGAGCATTACTCAAAACCAAGGAAACACATGCACACACACAAATATACTGCAGCAACCAGGTTGATGCAATCCTTTCCAGTTTGGTTCTCCATCGGACAAACATTAACTCCATTTCTTTTTCCAACTGGGCAGGGTCCTCTTTGTTCAGATACCGGCACATGGTGCTTTTGTAGCTGGTGTTGTTGCTGTCATTAGCATAGTAAAAGACTAATGATAACTGTGAAGTAGCTATTTCACCAATGCTTGGCGTATGGTGGGTTTCATAAAATTGTGATAAATATAAAAACTGTTGCCCTAACAATATTGAACTACTATTGTTAATCCTATGCCATGAGAAAAATTGTGACTTAATTAGCACAACCATCAAAAGAGACTAGAATACTGTCAACATTTTGAAATAATCTTTTTTATTACTAAACTATGAAATATATGTGTTCGCATTTTTGTGCTTTTCATTTTCTTCAAAATGATTAATGAAAAAATATCTTAAGGTATGAGAAACTATTCAGGATGGATGCAGCAGTTTTAGGTGTATAGGTGGGTGCTGTCATTTAACCTGCATTTCAAACTTTAATGTGCACGAATCACTGCATTACCTCTACTTAAGCTAGATGGAATAGCGGCAGATGAGAACCTGCCAAATGACTGCTCCGTTCGATTAAACTATGATAATAAATTGGCAACCGCTTTTTCTCTCCTTTCGTGGTCATTTTACAATAACACCATTGCATTTCTTCAACAGGAATGGTCAGGAATGTTATGTGGAAGAAAAAATAAAAAAAACCTTATAAGTCAGGGCATTAAAGTGAAGGGGGCGGGAGATCTGCACGACCCACTTAAGCGCACTCATTATTATGGCTATTGCCACCTCGGGCCACTGGAGACGTGATAATTTAGTCAGCATTATGCAGTTTGAAGTGTTTCATGTTCTGCATGGGAGCAGGCTGCAATTCAAATATCAGTGGCCATGAAAAATATGCACATACGTTTAGTAGGAAAATCTCCAAGGGGACACCAGAGGAGATGGGCATATGTCCTCGCTGTGTGATGGAGAGTTTCTGTGAATTAATCATCTGGACATAGTTTATCACCATTTTTCATTTTGCCAGAAACATTCCCCCTTCACGTGCTGGAGAAGCTTATTATACATGCACACACTGGAAAGATAATAAGGCCACGGCCTCTGATGCTTAAATGCAACAGGGTTTGTTAGGTTGTACTCGGACGCAGACAGGGCTTCCGTCGATGCCGTCCTTCTGATAGCAAGAGTAATTGCTTATTTTATCTGGTTTAGGGAATCACGCCTCTTTCTACCCGCTCCTTTATTACATCAATTACTGCAAACCATCATCTTGTATAATTTATGGGGATGAATTCAATCTCACTCAGATTATCTTTTAAAGGGAAGGGATCCTTTGTCCATAGGCTTCCAAATATTAAAATGTTTATCGAGTTTTCTAGGGATGCTTCGTTTTCTGTATGAATTTAAACATCTGGCTAGACATGTAACCTGTATGATTTGTTTGCTTAATTCAAGGGTTGGAGTAGGGTGTTTTGCCTCCCAGATAAGGTATTTCTGAGTGAAATGCCTAATCTTTAAAGTGCAGTGAACATAAATGGCACTTTTTAGAAATGGATTCCTAACGCCTTTAAAGCTGAGGGTGAGTGTGCCTGTCGGAATCCTGGCCTGCAGTTATGCCATTTGGTTGTTGTTTTGCTTTAGAAGTACTGAAATGCACCGCTATGGTTAACAGTCTAAGTGTAAACCAGAGCAATTGCTTTTGACACTTAAAAAGGATTTTATTGACAGTTGGAAACACATTGGGGATTTGAAAAGAGTACTTTTCCATCTGTAATACTTGGTGTGATCAAAGATCACACAGCAGCCCCAGATTAGTGGAAATGAGGCTGCAGAGAAGGTTTGCCACTCCACACGGAATGAGGGCTTGGTTTTTGATTCACACTAATCCCCACCACGATCTAAGTGGAATTTACGGTAATGGGGATATACTTCTCAGGGCTCCTGCCAACGCATTTTTTAAAGAGTCCTAAAGTAGATAATAATACAGCAAGATTTAAAATTTCCTTTCAAAGTTAAATCTTACTTTTCCACTCAAAATTCATATATTGGTTTAATGTTTCTACAACAGTATATTTAACCCTCTGCATTTCCTAAATGCATTTACAAATATGTGCATCCTAGGTGGTGATATTTTAGATAATTAAGGGTCACTCTGCTTTAATTATCACTGAGCAGTGGCTGGCGAGGGGATGCAGGAAATCACTGGGCTGCAGGTGCAACCGAACAATCAAGAGACTTTGTTGTCAGAAGACCTGATATAATTTATGATTTCCTCCCTCCCTTCCCCTCCTTCTTCCTTCCTTCTTTTTGACTAAAAATTCCACACACATACATACATACACATACACATATATAATTGTAAAATGCCAGCTATGCATCCTCTACCTTCTCTATGACCTTGGGTTGTCTAAACCTTAACTTCTACCTCTGTCAAAGGAGGAAAATAAGCATATCTCCTTCCCAGCACGTAAGTAGGAATCAGAGTACAATATAAGTGAAAGCCCTAAGTAAGTGCGTTTTGCTAGTATCATAGGTGAAGTAGAAACTGCAAAGAGAAATTTAACAAATTGCACCTCTTCTATGGACATTGGGACAAGGCAGCTACTGAGAAGTCAAGGGAAAAGGGAGCCTTTTCTTTGTAGCAGCTCAAAGAAACACGTGAGCCAACAGACTGGATCAAATGCTTGATCCACGGGAGGTACCTGGCACCGCAGAGGGAATTCCCTGGAGGTGAGTGCTTCAAAGAGGGTGGCAGGGAACCGCGCAGTTTTAACAGAGGCCCGACCCTCACCCACCATCGCACACACAAGTGCGTGTTCAGCCCATCGCCCACTCAGCCTCTGACGGGTCACAGCTGCACACGGTGGCCCCGATTCCTACTTCTGACTCCAACCTGAGGCTGGGCCCTTAGCAGCAACTTCACCAGCAGACTCTAGTCTCCCACGTACCCTGCATCGCACTCCAGAGCCAACTCAGTCCTAAAGCATCTCCATTACTCCAAATCTGCATGTCTTTTTCTTTAAAAGAAATGTACCCCAAATCATATATATGTATATGTGTGTGTATTTATAGATGTATATGTATGCATATCTTTTTTGTTTATTTTAATAAGACTTCCATTAAAATGTTTCTGAAAATCTATAGGTGGAAAAGAATAAAAAAAGTGATTTGAAAACAATCAGACAAACAAAACTTCCCACTTACATCTCCCTGCTCTTCGTTTTTACTGTAAATAAAGCAAACTTTAAAACTAAAAGCTTTTACATTATAAAGTAACCTTCCTCCAGGTTGTGATTTTTTTTAAAAAGAAATTTTGCTAAAGTTCATGCAAGTTTATGGAATATTTTCCAGTATAAAACAAACATAAATAGAGCTAAATACTTTGATTTAAAGGATAATACTATAAAATTATGTTTTTTAAAAGGCTGAAAATTCCACACTAATATTCTTTTTCTAAAATTCCTTAGAGAAGGAGAGTGTTACATCTAATTTTTCCCTCCCTACCAATGGCTTCAAAATGAGAGGCAGGTGCCACTGTTGGGGAGGGCTTGTTTCAGAGACTCAAGCAGCACTGTGGGGAGAGATTTTCTGAATGGAGCCCTGATCCTACACACCACGCTCTGGAAAATGGTCTCTTACTGTGTGTCTCCCAAATGGAATTTCTCCATGGAGTTGGTGATTTTGGTAGGTAGCTGCAAACTCCTGCCTTGCCTCTTGGACATCATGCTTGAACTTGGTCAAAAATGTGCAGGAAAATCCTCCCTTTGACATTTGGAATTGTGGTTACAAAACATCGTGTCAAGGATGTCTCCTGGTCTAAACACACACGCGCACATGTGCAAACACATATATACATGTACACACATACACACATGTACACTTCGAGCTTCACGTCGGTGGATTTATGTCACTAGAGATGGTCATGAATCTGTTTGCAAGGAGACTGGAAAAGAGATCCGTGCTTGGCCAGTTAAAGCCCCATTCTTCTGGATAATATAAGGTATTTGAGAAGTTTCTATTCCATCAAGGGAGTAAAATTATTTTATTTCAGGTTGTAAGGGCAGTATTTCAAATAATATCTTCCAACTATGATAAAATTTTGGAAGTAAGCTTTTGCTTTTTTTCCCATTATTTAAAAATTCTGTTTAGGTATCTTTCTATTTTCGGTCTTGTGATGGTCTTGTCAGAGACAATTAAAATTACTGTCAAAAGAAGGAAGGAAAGAAGGAAGGAAGGAAGAGAGGAAGGAAGGAAGGAAGGAAAGCAGGAATGAAGAAAGGAAAAGGCACGGGTGGGGAGAGGGCAGAGAGGGAGACAGGGAGGAAGCGGGTGGGGCACTTCTCCTGGAGGAGGGGTTGGCAGTCTGCACAGTGAGTTCAGACAAGTGAGAAAATTTAGTTTGAGACACAACCTGATATAAGTGCACTTATTATTACAATAAGTGATAACCAGTGTGTACAAAAACCTTGCCTCTAAGTGACTAAAGAGGTAGCCGTCCAGCAGAAAGCATCAGGGAGGTAGTATTGAGATGTGAAGCCAGAGGACTGAATTTGAATTCCAGCTCTGATACTATTTCTGTTATTATGGATGAACATATTCACCTTCTTGTGCTATAATTTCCTCAAATGCAAAATAAGTATAATGTTGACTCATAAAACAAATAAAGAATAACACAAGCAACAACTTTAAAGGGTACTTGCTGCCAGTTTTCTCCAACCGATTAATTTTTCAGCATCCAGTTTTACAACTGTTGGTCACCTAATCTTAAATCTCTACACAACTCTTTGTAAAATGAGATTTTCACCATCGCCCAAAACATACAACTATAATCCCCCTTTAGTAAATTTTAACACAGAGCCTGAATTATTAACCCCCTCAGCACACACGATCCTTCTGTGTTTGTTGTTGTGGTCGTTAACAAGAACTGTGCAGCCATCTTCAGGAGTACAATGCCTGACGTCTTTGGGTGGGCTGATTTTTTTTTTTTTTTTTTTAACAAAATGGTTTTCAGATATTTCACAGTAGAAGACGATAGATTGTTGTGACTGGTTTCAGAACTGGTAGAACTGAGAACATTCATCTTCTCATAACCCCTGCAGGACACAGACCTGCAGGCAATGCCTTCCCTGCAAAAGTAGCTCGGATCTTAAGCTATAGGAAGTTGTGCATGGGATGTATGCTTTGTGTGCATAATAATGATTTCAGATGGCATTTTAATTTTTGCACGTGTAGCAGTCAAAGCTGTTTGGCAAACCAAATGTGATGTAAAGAAATGGAGGAGAGGAGAGACAGGAGGACTCAGAGGGGGCTCCAGAGTAATTCTCTGCCAGGTGAGAGCAGAAGTCAAGGTGGGCTGCCTTAATTGTGTGCTGAACACCACTCAGCGCTGGCTGACCAAACTTATTTTAATAACATTAAATATGCATGGAATCTGTGACCATCAGTGAGAGTTAATTAGGTGACTTGTGGGAGTGCTAAAAAAATAGCTACTTGCCAGCGGTAAAGAAAGGTCACTATTAAGAATTTGGTAAGTACTGTCCGTGCCTTATTGTCTGTTGTAGAAAGACTTGGCTAAAAGACAAGGGTGCCCCATCCATGTCAGTATACACAATAATCTAATAAGTTAAAAATTATAGTGCATTTTGCTACAATTTGAGATTCATTCATTCAGTATATTTATTCTCAAAAAAGAAGACTGAATTGTTCCCAGGACATACTTTTCTAACAGAGACATTGCAGCTGTTTGAGAATGAAAACTCTATCCAAGTCAGAGCCTCTAAAAACTAAATTAAAAAGTACAAAAAGCTTGTGTCATTGCTATGAGATGTTAAAATGCCAACAGAGGTGATGTAGGTGCGAAGGACATCTCAGAGTCACTAATTCTAGATTTCCTTAAAGTCCTTTCCTCCTGTGTCCTCAGTCTAACATAGGGTCCCCTGGTTCAGCAAGTCCAATGCCCAAGAGACTTTCAGCCCAGTAGAGTTATTGGAAATCCCAATATATTTCAAGATTCACTAGATCTTCTGAGAACATCGAAGAGAAGCAAATGCACTTCCCAAGTGCAGCAGCCAGAGCCCTGGCATCTGGAAGCCCCGAGCCTTCTTTCCTTCAGAAGATGAGCTGTGAGAGACACACAGCGCATTTTGGGAGTGCTCAGTTGGCAATTAATTCACATAGGATAAGTTCCCTTAGCTGGCCTTGGGGTCCTAATGACAGGCTCGTAATTGTGTTGCGTCCGTCATGTTTAAAATGTGAGAAGTTTTGAAGATTTGGACCAGCTGAAGTTGAGGACTTGTGATTTTACACCCACCTGGGCACACTCCAAGGTCACAGCTTGAGACTGTTATGGGTAGCAGCACTTACGGGTGAAGGCATGTCAGGCAAACAGTGAGGACACCAGGATGAAAGGCTGTGTGGCCGCTGGGCGGGCCCTGATTCCTGGGTGGCCACCCAGCCCTGCCGCAGTCCTTGGGTGTCTGTAGGAGCAGCACGGGGACAATGCCTGGACGAGGGCAAGAGGCCAAGCAGACCGTGGGGCTCAGGGATTTTCTTCACAGAATAAGATCAACTGAGTGATATCATGGTTTCGAGGCTGATTTGGAAGAGAATGCCCAGTTCTTAAGTGGTGGGGGAAATGGGTGTACGTCATTTCCTGGGGCGGCCGTGCTCCGCAATCATTCCGTGACATGTTCCGCATTGTTATGGCATTGAAAACAGAACAGCACCTGTCAGGACTAATGCTCTGGGGCATGGAGAGAAATCAAGCATATTTCGCTATGGTTCTCTGTCACAAGATTGTGTTACAAAAATTGAGGATGGTACAAGCACCCACTGCACTGCTTCTCAGACTGTTTGTGCTGCAGACAAGAGACTAGGACACGGGGCCAAGGTAGCCCATGGGTGGAGAGGATGACAGAGAAAAGACCGTGTGTGACTATGATAAGAATTCCCCTTTCATAGCTCCTAGTGTGGCAAAATGCATCCCAACACCCATGGAGAATGTGTTTTGTTTTCTTGTACATTCATCTATTTTCTGGGCTCATTCAAGAATTCCAATCACGCACACAAATAAAAGTGTGCAAGAAATCATGACATTGCCCTAAATCTATTATACATACTCCCACTTAAACACCAATTCAAAGGGAATTTAAAGGTTTAGAATATTTTAATGAATCATTCTGAATTTTATAACTGCAAAGTTTAAAATTTCATCCCTGATTAGCTTGTAATATTTGTGTTTTGAGGGGAGGACCTTACACACACTGTCTTTGCCATGTTTCAGAGCTTGGAGACTAGGGTGGCGTTATGATTTTTGTAGCTGCCCCTATTTGGGAACGAGAGCAAGTTCTACCCCATCAACTACCAGGGCACGGCTATTGGGTATCTGGATAACGTTGACGTGTTTTGTGGTGGAATATGGGAGTGAGAACTCACCCGGAGGACTGCACTTCCCATCCTCTGAACCAGGATGGGCTGGGAACAGGAGACAGCTGGCTCTGCAAGAACTAGACCCGCGGGCAGTGTCGCCAGTGATGGCAGTAAAAGATGGGATGTAGTGGGACCTGGTGCTTGGTGGGATTTGATGCATGTCTGGCAAAAAGGCATCAAGACCAATGAGGTTAAGTGTCCTAACAAAGTTCTTTGGAGCACTTTGGAGACTGAATCCAGCCTCACTTTGATCACGAGTGAGAGGGATCCTGGCTCGGCACAAAGCTCCGCATTACTCAGCACGTTTGGCTGAAGGTGAGAGGAAACTTCCAAACCTCACAGAAACCTGCAGGACACTTGTTCTTTCACGGTGCTGAAAGTCCAGTGTGGTCTCAAGCTTCCAGACAAGAACTCTGCTCCATTTTTCCTGAACGTTCCCCTCTTGTGCCCTCCCCACCGAGGGGGCTTTGGTCCTGAGCTGTCTTCCTTGCGGATGCAGAACGTCTGCGGCCGTGTGTGGAGCCACCGCGGCAAAGCCCATGGTCCAGAGGGAGGGAAAGCATTCTGCTGCCCTGGTAATGTCTACCAGTAGTTGTGAGAGACCCCAGTGGAAGCTCCAGTCCGGGCCTCCCCTAACACGAGACTGGGGCCAGGAGAGTGGAATGCGGCGATTGGCCTAAAGCAGCAGGCTGACACCTGCAGGTCTTTCACAGGGAAAACAAGGGAGGTTATTTAGAAGGCAACGCAGAGTCTCCTCCTCTGGCCCTGAGACGGGGACCGATGGACAACAAACTACTGTGTCAAGACATCACTGGGTTTGGACCCAGTCATCTTGTTGGGGGAAGAACATCAAGTGTGTTGTTGTCTTCTTGTGGGGAAATTTTACAACGCAAACCTCAGAAGATACCAGCTTAGGAACCATGAAAAGCTGTTCGAACTAATCTTGTCCACTTCTCTGAAGCTTTGGCTACCACTCCTAGGTGAAGCATGGGGAAGGTTTGTGGCCACCTCACAAAAAATGAGGGAAGAGTCTGCCTAGAATTGTAAATAATCAATTTTCGAATGAATAGCTTGTGATTTTCTTTATTAATATAGATGTGGGTTATGATGATGGGTTAAAAAGATGGGTAAAGTGACATGGATCAGGAAACAGATACAAAACTTTCTACCCATAACAATCAGTTTATTACATCTAAGGGGGGATGTCCCCGACAGATCTTTTCAGGAATAAGAATGAGGAAGTTTGGCTCGCTGAGAAAAAGGCACGCATGCCTTTGTGCTAGAACTGTGCAAATTTCTGTTATTTTCTTGGACCTCTTCCCAATTCAATTTTAGTATGCATAAAGGTAAACCAAGTTGATACAAGTAAAAACTGCCACGGTGTTAATGATAATGGTGCTAATTATATATTGTTAAAAGTAAATTAACGTATATAATTAGTAAATGCTTTTCGGCAGGCATTATTTTAGATGTCTTAGATTTATTAACTTGCTCAATCTCCACTTACTCATATGAATAAGGAGCTTTTATTATTTATATAGTAAAGATGGGGAAATTGAAACAGAGAAGTTAAGTAGTTAAGTAATTTATCCAAAGGCACAGAGCTAGAAGTGGCAGGGCTGTGACTTGAACTTTAAGTCAGACGGGTTCTGGATCCTATATATGTAGAGGATCTCTCTCTCTTTCTCTCCACTATATATGTATAGTGGTGTTCTCTGCAGGTATTTCAGAGGTGCACCTCTACATGCTGTGGTGTGGTTTCCCTCAAATAAATCTAAGATGAGGACCTAGCTGTAGGTGGTAATTGCGCCTGAGAAACTCAAGGGTGGACGTTGGAAATCTGAGAAAGACGGAAAGGTCAGTAAAGTGTGTGGAGAAGGTCACAGCCGTGAGTTCCATCCTGCGGAGAATCACTCTGAGGCATGCACATCACATGCTTCGGAACAGCCTCTGGGGCATTTCTGAGAACACAGATGAAGTGTGTATCCAGTGACTGCTGTCCCTCCCTGGTTATGTGTTGGCCCAGGAGACGTTAAACACCAGGCGCTCCCAAGCTGCTGTGGCTGTGCTTGTACAAGCCCTAAGACGAGAAAGGGAGAGGCAGCTGCTCGAGTTGGGAGCTGTCAGCATCCACTCTGCAGCTGTGGGAAAACTCAGCTGTGGGACCAGGTGATAAGGAACAGGATGCCACGAGCATCTGCTACTGTGGTCTCCCAATACATTCACAAGTTCTCAAATAGCCCATTGCCCCTCTGATTAATTGCTTTCATGGTGTCAAAGACCTCACAGTCGAGCTCATCAATCACATCTGTGAGGGCTCTGGCACCTGTACCTTGGTTCTGCAGGTTCTTGTTTTTAAAAGATGCTGATGGCCAGCATAATCAAAGCCAACAGATGGTCGAACATAGCAGCAGGGCTAATTCTGCCCGTACCGTACCACTTATGGCTTATTGAGAGTCCCTCAGATGCTACCTGCAGACTGTTCAATTCCTGCCCCATAACCAGATCTGGCCTACTGGATTCATGCTTCCTGTCCACATAGGATGACAGGAAGCTTCTATAGGATATTTAAAATTAAAGGGGTTCTTAGCAAGGTTCACACAAAAGTCATCAGGATCTATGGACTCTGGATCTATCATTTTAGATGCCTCCGTGCCGCCCTTTGGGACGCTGAGCATTTCATACTCGAAGACCGGGGGTACTGATTACTGGCCGTAGGTGTGTCTCCTCTTCCCCCGGTTGCACACAGAATGCCACCCAGTGACTCGAGGTGGGAGAGGGAGAGAAGTTAACTGGATGTTTAACCTGCCAGAGTGCCCCAGCTGCTGTCAGTTAAAGGCATCTTCTAAGGTTCTGATAGCCAGGATATTGGGGAACTTTTTATTTTTTCCCAAAGAAATCAAGTCCCCGAGTGCCGATGCCCTAGAAGCTCAGGCTTACCACTCTCTGCAGTCAGTGGGTATCGATCCCAAGCCACAGAGCTGCTTTCCAGGCCCTCCACTTCATATTGCCTAGTGTGGTCAGTGAGGGGTCCTCTAAGAAAACCTCAACTCAGCAAAGGCCAGAAAGATCATCCCGCTTCCCAGGTGTTAAGACAAACATTTTAGGCTCAAGCCACTTCTGAGAAAATAGACGATGCATTTGTTGGCTTTCCTCTCTCAAGGTCTGGTCACCTTTCATAATTTTTCTGCACAGTATGAGTTGGATGTGGTTTAGATAATATTTCTCCCACATGGCAGAAGGCAAGAGCAGTGGGAGTTGCTGGCCGTGTCTTTAGCATAGATCCTTTCTTCAAGGCACTGACCTCTCTGTTAGCATCAAAAACAAAACCTACTGCATGGTTCTGGGATGCAGTGTACAAAAACCATCTCCATTTTGTTTATGAAAAACATTCCCTGTAAAGTAATTAAAAATGTTAAACCAGCATGATCCATGACATAAAAGCCACTGTGTTTTTGGTTTTGTTGAATCATACTAATGATTTTGCAATATCAAAAGTCATCTTATCTTTTCTTACAAGTGATTTTGAGGGGCCAGTATCAGTGATCATTTGGGATTTTCAATTTTTTGCCTGGGCCTAAACTTTCTATTTTCTTGGTTGCTCCATGTCTTTATCCAGTATGCCCCATCACCTCCTATCTACGTTCCACGTAGCTGTTTCCCTGAGAAGTGTGGAATCTGAGGATGTCTTCTATAAAAGGGCTTCCATTTTGAAAGAGTATTTGAATGACAACTCTTACCCTTATACTTGTGACACCTTGCAATGGAGATCCAATTTAACTGGTTAAGACTATGGAACAATTTTTGTCATAGGGCATTGCAGAAAACAACCAGCAAACACTTAGCAATTAGTGTAGGCTCATAGCTTAGTGTGATGCCAGTAGAGGCAGACCATCCAAGGCTTAATGAGGAGATCATGGGAAAGCCAGTCGAGAGAACTCAGCTAGAACCACAGCCATCCTTAGCGGTAAGGGAGACTCCACATATGACCGAGGAGGCACGCTCTGAAAAGCAATGTCATAAGCTGCACATTGTGGGGAAAATTGACTTTCCTAAATCAGTCCAGCCAGACACTGAGTAAGTAAGTAAGGATAAAGAAAGCATGAACGAACAACAACAACAAGTCCCTGTGGGAAGTAATTTGGAGATATCTCCAAGAGCTAAAAATAGAAATACCATTTGATCCAGCAATCCCACTACTAGGCATCTGTCCAAAGGAAAAAAAGACATTCTGTAATAAAGACATCTGCACTCAAATGCTTATAGCAGCACAATTCACAATTGCAAAGATGTGGAAACAACCCAAGAACCCATCAATACATGAGTGGATTAATAAAATGTGGTATATGAATACCATGGAATACTACTCAGCTACAAAAACAATGGTGATCTAGCACCTCTTGTATTATCTTGGATAGAGCTGGAGCCCATCCTTTGAAGTGAGGTATCACAAGGATGGAAAAACATGCACCACATGTACTCGCCATCAAATTGGTACTGATTGATCAACTCTAAGGTGCTCACATGGTAGTAATACTCACTGGGTGCTGGTCAGGTGGTGGGGGTAAACCCACAGCTAATGGAAGTGGAGTGCACTGGATGGGGGAAGGACATGCTTGTAGTCCTGGCTTGGGTGAGGCAAACGCATTACATGTAACCAAAATGTTTCTACCCCAATAATATCCTAAAATAAATAAATAAAATAAAAAAGAATGATATCTCTTACAAACATAAAAACAGAAATCCTCAGCAAGTAATAGCAACTCAAATTCAGTGACAAAGCAAAAGCATTTGTTCTGTGGTGAGCAAGTCTATGCAAACCTACCCCCAAAGGGTGAGGAAGCTTAGAGGCTGAAGAAAGAGGTTGACGTATATGGTTTTCCGGAAGAAACATTTAATAAGAACTTGTGAACAGAAGCCCCGTCCCGGGTGGCTGGGAAACAAGACAAGATGGCAGATCCCTGTGCCATTGTCCCCCAGACCCAGGGCTTATATGCCATAGAGAAAGAACTTGGGACAATTGAGTTTGACCCCTCAGGGAGAGGCAAGAATGCTATGTGAATCTATGTAAGGGCGGAATTTATGGACAAGGTTGTTCTGATCTAAGGTCAGGATTTACTCTGACACTAGACATCTTGGAGACATTCCCAGAACAGGAGCTAATCAGAAGTCAACATGGTGGATGAGCATCCAAGATGGAGTTGTCGTAGCCTCCACAGGATTGTACCAATGACCAAGCAGGACGTACTCTGGAATGCAGGGGTGATTTAACATGCAAAAATAAACGTAAGTAATAAATTATATTATTAGAATAAAGGTTAAAAACCACACATGATCACCTCACAAGATACGGCAAAAATATTTGACAGAGTCCAAATGCTGTGAAGTGGGGTCTACTGACAAACTTGCCACAGGTGAGATTCACCAGCTCCTGACTCTTCCTTGGGTGGTGAAAGATCTCACTATGAACAGTGTCCACTGATCAGTTAGCTCTCTATCCTGTCTATGTGTAAGTTGGGTGAATCTGAGAAGTTCGTCTCCTTGACTGCCACCTCTGAGGGTGCTTCCAGCCACTGACTCTGTGATGTAATAATAGTGCTGCTTGTCAACAGGTTTGATCTGCATCCACCCCTTGAGCAGGCCGTGGCAGAGCATTGTTCTAGCTGTTGGCAAAAGTGGGGCCCCGATGCACAGTGCACATAGGACCTTCGGTGCTTTCTCATTAAGCCCCTTGAGTGTGTAATTTGTGAACCACTCAGTGTGTCCTGGTTCAAAGATACATTTCAAGGAGAGTGGCCTGGGCCACAAGGTAGCAGATATCTAACATCCCACTTTTGAAGAACTTGGAATCAGTATCGCTGAATATGTAGACACAGGGCTGGGGATAAGGCGTGTGGTGGGACTTCACTGAGCACTGAAATATAAAACCCATTGTATCTATTACTCTCTCTAAGCCTGGAAAATGGAATTGCCTTAATTCCACTGTTAAATTTATCAAGCTGGTCCCATTATTTTTTTAGAATTATCTTGTAATCAGTGGTTATTTTTCTAATTTTTAAATATTGCACTGACTTGGACTTACCTTTTTCTGATATTCTCAAGTGAAAATCCTACTTCTGTTTTCCTCATAAAAAGAATTATACTTACACAGTGGCTGCTGACTGCTTGGCCTACATCCCTCTCACATTATCACTTAATATAATTTATATAATAATTTACATAATTATGTGATTTCTATAATTATTTATTTGTAGCACTTAACAAGTAACTCCTTTATCATAAATTCATACCTAACGTCTTTCACCCAGCCAGGGTACGGAGATTTCTGCTATACATAGCCTTTAGAATGTCTAAGAATTCACCATAATGACATATTCTTAAAGAGATTTCCCTGCCATAGACGGAGGTGTAATAACCGCTGATGAAATCCTGGAGAATGTTGATGTATTGAAATGTATTTTGAGAACCACATCTTAGATTTCAGATTTTATTGATGATCTTTTCAAATTCTGTGTTAACCATAAAATCGGTGACAACATGATGGATGCTGTACCTTTATGAAAGTTTCTTTATAGACTTACCAGAAATATCCTCTTCCTCTCGGCATGCCTGGAAGTTTGTGCTCTCAGTCCTATGAAACAGTGATTTAGGAGTCTCAGCAACTTCATGACCAGTCTTGGACTAAGCAAACTTTGAATGAACAGCTATTAAAGTAGAAATTTGCTGTTACTGCATTTACAACTAGCCCAAGCACTCCAGATCTGTCTGGTATAGTTCACATCTGGACAGGGTTAGGGGACCTGAACTAGGTTGAGGGGACCATACAATTTTTCCACATTTAATATTTAGTTGCTAGTCTCTGTTCACCACGTCTTGTCTCCTCCAAGCTTCGCTAGATAAGTGAGACACCCTCACAACTGCCATGAGTCCCTGTGGAATCACAAATGTCCTATGAGGAGTTCTGTGTGTCTCTTAAGTCTAGAAGCTAACCAGGGTTTAGAGAAATGAAATGACAATAAAATGTGTCACAAGTATTAAATGCTAATTTTATCTCCCACCACCCTGGCCTCCTTGCTGGTCTTTTAACATACCCAACATATTCCTATCTTGCTGCCTTGGCATTCACTTTTCTTTGTATATAGAATATTCTTTCTCATATAACCCTTCATTGACAATTCTGCTAAAATGCCACATTGCTAGAGTCCCCACTCTCATTCTTGCGTGAATCAATGTAAAACGATCATGTGGCTCAAACTTGGTATCACGCAAACCTAGGACCGATGTCTCCATTGCACTGCGCTGAGGCTGCGTAAAGAAAGGCTGACCGTCAGAGCTGCAGTCAACACACCTTGGTTGAATGATGATTAACAATTGTCCTTTCTCCAGCAAGGGTGTGTGGGCACTTTCCTGAGTAGCTCCTTGGCCGGGGTATGCTGTGTTTGGCCCTTGTTGAACATGCTTGCAGAATGTGACTGCGTATCACACTGAAAGTCAGTGGAGAGCTGCTCAGCATCCCAACATTTTTTTTCATTATTGTGAGATTGAGAAGATGAAGATATAAGAACAGCGGGGAAATCCCTCCCCTCAACACACCTGGGAGTTTCCCTTAAGGAGCAATTTATGAAGGCTCAGGCATGTGTTTTCTAAAGCGTTCCCCCAGGCCAAGGCATTGGCATTAGATGCCGCTGACATCAGAGGACTTTATCAGGCCCTGGTTGACAGCAAAGGAGGGTCTTCACCAGGGAAGAGGCAAGTTCAAGGTTGCCTTAATTCCTAACCAGGCACGAAGCTTCCCTCAGACGTAATCAAGCTGCTTATGTTGGAGCTTGTTACCTGGTCATTCATTTACTTATCTTTTCATTCACTCATTCATTCATTCATTCATTCATTCAACTTATATTTATGTTTATGTCTGCTATGAGCCAAAGATTTTCTTGGGGCAAGAAGTGCAATGCTGGATAGTACACACTAGCCCTGATTTTAAGAAGCATGCAGACCACTAGGGAGATATTCCACAATCACACAGATAATTTCACAATGGTAGTTACAGTGAGTGCTGCAGAGGAATACACAGCATGTCATAAAATTGCTTAATAATATTCCTAAGGGAGATTGAAGGCTTAGGACAGCCCACTTGAGAAAAGTTACTTACAAGAAGACCTAAAAGCTGTGCTAAGCCTGCCTTGGTTTTTGATTGTGATTAGGTCTTGGCACCTTATTTTTAAAATCTATTTCACCTGCCATTTAGACTTTGACCCTTCCTGGGTTGGCCACTATCCAAGTCCCGATATCAGCCAAGGCTGCTCTGAAATCCAAGAGCCAGCCAGCTTCACTGTGCGCCTGTCGTTCAGCACCTACCCTGCTCCTGGGACACTGAGCTGCCCTCTGTGGGCACAGTGGTAAATGACCAGAAGTTGGTCAATGTCAAAAAACACATTTGGGACTCTGGGGTTGCCTAACCATATTTGGTCAGAA
>RJWJ010019682.1:0-29975 GCA_004363605.1 Indri indri | reverse complement strand
CCTGGGGCGAGTGCCGTGGCGTCAGCCTAGCTCACAGCAACCTCGAACTCCTGGGCTCGAGCAATCCTACTGTCTCAGCCTCCCGACTGGCTGGGACTACAGGCATGTGCCACCATGCCCGGCTAATTTTTTCTCTATATATTTTTAGCTGTCCAATTAATTTTCTTTCTATTTTTGGTAGAGATGGGGTCTCGCTCTTCCTCAGGCTGGTCTCGAACTCCTGAGCTCAGGGCGATCCGCCCACCTCGGCCTCCCAGAGTGCTAGGATTACAGGCTTGAGCCACCGCGCCCGGCCTGGACTTTATTATTATTCGCCTTCAGACCCAGGTCAGTTGGACTCAAAAGCCTGTTTCCTCAGCCTGTCCCCTGAACAGTGTCTCCCAGGGACTCAGCAGGGTGCTGGACGCGAAGACAGTCTTAAGTGGCTGGAAGGTGCTCAGGATGACCTGGGGAGCTGGTCAGACCCATGGGAATTCCCAGGTCTCAGCCATCCAGGTTTTTGTCCTAGGGTCAGGAATAGACTGGTGGCCTTATTGTACCCCACGTGTTGGATGCCAACCAGAAGCCAAGGGCGAAGTGGAAGTTTGAGAGCCAGAGGAGGCCGAGCAGGGCACGGAGCCCTGGCTGAGCACAGAAGCCACCCCTGGGCCTAGTGCCAGAGCCCAGAGGGGCGCCTCTCTTGGTAACTGGCCTGCAGCGCCACCTGGTGACGCATTTCTCGGAACCCGTCCCCTGCTCCCCAAGATCCATGCAAGCTGGCCACCTGCCAACCAGCAAGCCTCTCAAGGCATCTCGGGCACCAACCTCCAGACATCTCCCTTTGAATGAACCTCACTCAACCCTCAAGGATTCCTTCAGATCATCCTCATCCAGGAAGCCTCCCAGAGTTGCTCCAGCCTCAGCAATCACTCCCTCCACTGCCTCTGTGGCCTCCAAGCACTCACTGGGTGCCACTGTCTACCTCTGGGGTCCCAGGCTCTGGAGTCGGACGTCTCTGGTTTTGAACACTGGAGTCTCCACTTACCAGCTGTGTGACCTAGACAAGTTACTTAACCTCTCTGAGCCTCAGGTCCCTCATGTGAAGCAGAGACAGAAAGTCCGGCTCGCAGAGTTGTGAAGAGAATTAAACATCAACTTTGAAAAGGCTAGAAGAGAGCCTGGCACCAAACAGGCACTCAGGAAATGGCAAATCCCTTCCTACTTCCCTCTCTCTCTCTCTCTCTCTCTCTCTGTGACTTCCTCTTCCCTTTCCTGAAAAAGGAGGCATGATGGAACAGAAGGCAGAAGGGAATCACAGGACCTGGGTTCTTTGGGCCTCAGTCTCCTTCTCTGTAAAACAAGGCCATTAAATAATTGACGAACTATTCATTCACTCACTCATTTGATTTCTATTCCAGCTCTGACGTTCTATTCGGTATGTGCCAGACTGTGTCTCGTGCTTCAGAGTCCCCCTCTTAGTACCTAGCACAGAGCCTGGCACAGAGAGGACAATGGAAAAAACTTCCTCAACAACCTGTGAAGAGCATGTTTTCTGCCGCCCCCTCCCTGCCCCGAGAGAACACTCAGCCCCGGCTGGCACCAGGTGCCCCTCCCCCTCCCTCTCCCCAGTCCGAAACTAGAGCTGGCGCCACTTGGTGAGGAATCTAGGGACCAACTGTCACAGCTCCAGTATCACCCGCCTCCTGGACGCCTGGGTCCAGCCCTGAGTCCCAGAGGGGCCCTGTCAGCCAGCTGTCCTAGGGGGCCCAGGCTCCACCCCGACCCCTCTGAGCTATTCTCCCTGGGGAAACCAGACAGTGCAGGGGATCTGCTAAGGAGAATGGTGGGGTAGTCCCAGGGGAAGAGCAGAGATGTTTGTCTATCCAGGTCCAAACCTCAGGCTGGGCCTGTAAAGCCCTTGGAGATGAGATCCACAACAGAAGGATGCATAGTGACCTATTCTCTCCTCCAATCTCTGTAGCCCTCCAAGTTCCAAAGACGGTTTTGCCCTCACATGTAATCCTAGTTGGTCGTGTTCTCTGGGTCATGTAGGCTAGTTGCTGAGGGCACGGATCAAGTCCGATATTTCTTTTGTGTGGCCTACAGAATTTTACCCAACATATTCTCATTGGTTGAAATTACTTAACAACTTGAGTACATTCCAGCAAGAGAGAGAAAACTGGCTGTCCCCTCAGCAGGAGGATTGGTGGTTAGGTAGCAAGGTGGACTTCCCAGAAGGAAGGGGTATTAAAAAAAGAAAACGGAAACCCCGTAAAGCATGGGAGAGGAGGCTCGGCTGACTAGGACAGATGGAGAAGGTATCCTGAGAGGACTAGGGGGATGGGGGAGATAACCTCTACAAGGGCCAGCCTGCTTGGTGGGGCAGCCTCGGTGGCAGCCTCCTGTGTCTCCCTCCCTTCCTATGGGCTCTGAGAATAGGGCTGGGGAGGGGCAGGTGTTAGGTGTGTACCCCTATCCCTTGGTACTCAGTGTTTAAATGGTGATAACAGGTGCTCAGAGGAGAAAAAGGACACGACTCCAGACACAGACAAGCACACAGTCTGGATCATCCACCCCACTTGTCCCCCAGCCTCCACATGAACCCTGGACTCTCTACTGGGTCACCTTTCCTGCCCCACAGCCAGGGCTATGTGTGTGTACACACTCAACAACTTAACAGGGTCCTTTGTTCCCCAGGTGTAAGACTAGAAGCCTGGCTCATTTGTGCGTGTGTGTGTGTGTGTGTGTGTGTGTGTGTGTGTGTGAGAGAGAGAGAGAGAGAGAGAGAGAGAGAGTGAGAAGAAAGTTTGTTTGCCTGCATTCCAGTGTTTAACAGCAATTATTTTTGGAATTATCTGCTGTTCGTTTGGAATACTCTCATTTCAGCAAGTCTAGACCTAGAACTGACTTCAAGTGCCTCACGATGGGTCAGAATCTCTTCCAGTGCCTGGCATATCCCAGGAGCTCAATGGGAAGTGGCTGGCTGGAATGAATGAATGAAAATTAATGAAGACCACAATCTGGCCTGGAGTTAACTGCAAGGAGAGAACAACGAGGGCCAGGAAAAGAATGTCGAGTGAACACTCAGGATGAGCAGGCGCCGTGCTAGGGACTTGGCTATTATCACCATCTTGGAGATGAGGAAACTGAGGCTCAGCAGTCAACAACTGCCCAGTGTGGCGGCACAAGCAGCGTGTTTGTCTCCAGAGGCCTGCTCCTTCCTCTTATACCATGGAGCTTTGAAAATGCAGCTACACCCGACACACCCTGACCCTCTGCTCTGAGCAGGGCTGTGTGCTCAACATTGGGCAGCTGGGGTGGGGAACAATGATAAAGATGACAGACATAGTCCTGTCCTTGAAGGTCCTGAAGGGGAGAGATATGCCACCTGTGCCTTTCTGGTCATAAGGCAGAGTGGGGAGTATTGCTTAAGCAAGGCCTTCTGTTCTCGTAGCCCTAATTCTAGATTGGGCGGACAGGGGCAGCAGGGAAAAGGGAGCCCGTGGACAGAAACCGGAAACAAAGGAGACCACCAGCCTCAAGGGGAGAGTGAAGGACCTGTGAAAACCCCGCCCCGAGAACCCAGCTCCTCAAGGTGCCCACCCCGGGGCTTCTCTGCACCTGGGCACTCCACACGATCTGCAGGCATACACTCCCATGTGTACCCATGCCACACACCTACGTGTGTTCACACACCCCCCCTGCCCTCCAGGTACCAGGTTCATGTTTGTGCCTCCTCTGCTGTGGAGGGTGTTTGTCTGGAGTCCCAGGGGGACCCTGAGAGTGGACATTAACTTACCCAGAGGGCTGATTCGTGTTGTAGGTCCAGCAGGGACTCTGCCTCGCCCACCCCACCCCTCAGCCTGCCTTGTCCTCATCAGCAGCTGTCCCCTCCCCACTCACACGCACTTGTTTCTGCCCTTTGTTTTCTTCCCTGGCCAAATCCCCCAGGCTTCTTTGGTCATTAACCTCCTGCTTTAAGTAGCTTAGTGGGGAGGAAAGGGGAGACAGGGCGAATTCAGGGTGGGTATCTGGGGGAATCTGATTTTGGTGGGGACAGAAAGGCTCACACCAGATGGCAGCCCCACAAAAATGCCTGACCCACAGTAAATCCTATGCCACTGTTTGCTATTTCTATTAATGTGAAAAACAGTCACCTGGTCCACAAAGTAGAGCCCCATGGTCCCCAGTACCACAGTTTCTCCAATCCAGGTTCCTGGGGCAGACAGGGGACAAGAGTCAGAGCCAGCCCACTCTCCAGGGCCCCGTCTCTCCGGTTCTTCCTTTTCCACTCTTGTTCAGTGGCAGCAGGAGCGCCCAATCCCACATAAGGTTTATTGTTAATCTTATGGTAAATCCCCAATCCAGGAGGCACCCCTCCCTGACTCTGACTCTTCTCAGTTAAGACTCTCCTTCCCTGAATCTTCAGCCTAGTAAAGGGGAAAGAGCCCTGCAATGTGCCATCCTCTTCCACCCCCAGATCCTCAGCTCAGGTTCCCACCCTCCCATTGGTGTGCAAATTCACTCTCTTCAGGAATCCATTTAGGGAACCAGGGCTAAATTGCTCAGCACTCTAGGCCTCACTGTGCTAGGTCTGTGAGGTCATCTCATCCATTCCCCTACCTCTAAGCAGAACTTTACCTCACAAATTAGTTCGGATTTTCGGTTTCCAAGACATTACAGAAAAGGACAATTTACCACTGTGCTTCACCCACCCACTCTTCTAAAACTCTTTTGGGAAGTTCTTCTTAAAATCTAACCTCAAGCCTTCAAGCTGCAGCGCCATCCCTTCTTCTTTTGGGAAAGACCCAGGCATAAAAAGGGTAACAAAAGAAATGCTGAAGATATAGGGTAAGGGGAGAAGAAAAGATTGCATTACACTGCAACTTCCCCAAACTCCTTCTCCAAGTGCCTAACTATCCAGGCTTTAAAAACTTATTTTTATTCTCACCAAATAAATGTCCAGAGTCAAAGGAGCTGAATTACTGGGTTTTCAATGGGACAGAGGTGAGTGAGACAGAGTGGAATGATGACGGGCGCTAACGAACAGATCGCCCACTAGCTTTGATCACAGCCCAAGCCCGAAGGACGCCTGAGTTGCCAGTCCATCCCCGTCTCTCCTCCCTCCTTCTGTCACACCCAAAGCTTAAGGCCCTCACCCCAAATGGTTAAGTCATACCAGGCCTTTAAGACTTTTCTTGCCTCCCCACTCTCCGTCCCCCACTTCTCTCCCCCCCACTCCCTCAACCTCCTCACCTCACAGCCTACAGCCCTCCCCGCCCCACCCCTCCACTGATCAGAAGGACGTGAACTAACTCACCTCCCGGTCGGTGCCTCTGAGATCTCCGAGACTGGGGGGCGGAGGGATGAGGGGAGATGGCTTGCCGCTTAGGGATGAGGGGACCCCATCCTTTGCTATGGGGTCCCACCCCCAGCCCGGCACCCCTTCCTGGCCCCCACAAAGGGCAGAGCTGGGTTCTCCCCCCATCACGGCTGCGGGCTTTGTCTGCTCTGCGGAGATCCTCTCCCCGCGGCCGGGAGCCGGGATAGACTCTAGGAGAGAAAGCGCGACAGGGAGGGGGAAGGGCGGGGGCAGAGGGGGAGAGAGAGAGAGAGAGAGAGAGCCGCAGTGACGGAGCAGGGGGCCGCTCCCCGCCCCCTGTCCCCCCCCTCATTACCATAAGAAAGAGGGCCCCCAGGACCGGCCTTGATGGGAAGAGAGCCAGTCTTAGGAGGGGGGCGCACAGCATTAGCCTTTTTCAAACCCGCTGGGTTTCTGCACACTGCCCTGTACCCGCCCCTTAAAAATTAGAGACCTCGACTTCCATCTCACCCCTAGCTTTGCCCTGGAGCTGTGGATAAAGACCGAAGGGCACATCCCTATCCTCTTCGGGTCAAGGAATTCGTCCCCGCGCCCCCGAGGGCGGGAAACTACAACTCCCGGCATGCCCCGGGCGCCCCCGGCGCGCCCCCCTCCCGTCAGTTCCATGCTGCTCCATCCAGTTCATTTAAAACAAAAGAGTTTGAGCGCTGGAAGGGGTTGGGCTCTACCGGGGGCCACTGAGCGCCGCTCCAGGACTGGGGCTCGGTGCGGGAGCCTAACGGGGGCGTCTGGACGGCCGGGGCTAGAGACTCCCAGGTCCGAGGCGGGAGGGGTGGGGGCAGAGATCCCGCAGCCCCCCGCCCCCCGTCACCCCCGGAGAGGAAAGGAGATCTGCTTTCTTGGTTTTTCTTCTCTTTCCCCCCACCCCCACCCCGGGGGCTGGGGCGAGGGGAGTCGGGTTACAGGGTGTTTGGGGAGGGGGGCTTAGGGGGAGGGTCTATCTTTCTATCTCGCTTTCTTCCCCCCTCCCCAGTTCTTTGTTCCCCCCTCCCCACACACACCCCTCCTCTCCTCTCCCCTCCCCTCCTCTCTCCTCTTTTCCCTTCCACCACCTCTCTCTCTCTCTCTCTCCCTCTCTCTCTCCCCCAGCTTTTGTTTCGCCATGCCTAGTCTAGTGGTATCTGGAATAATGGAAAGAAATGGGGGCTTTGGAGAACTAGGATGTTTCGGGGGAAGCGCTAAGGACCGAGGGCTGCTGGAAGACGAGCGCGCCCTTCAGCTGGCTCTCGATCAACTCTGCCTCCTGGGTTTGGGGGAGCCCCCCGCCCCCACGGCGGGCGAGGACGGGGGAGGTGGGGGGGGCGGCGCCCCCGCGCAGCCGGCCGCCCCCCCGCAGCCGGCCCCGCCGCCGCCGCCCGCGGCGCCCCCGGCCGCCCAGACGGCGGCCCCCGCGGCGCAGACGCCCCAGCCCCCCACCGCCCCCAAAGGGGCTAGCGACGCCAAGCTCTGCGCTCTGTACAAAGAGGCCGAGCTGCGCCTGAAGGGCAGCAGCAACACCACGGAGTGTGTACCCGTGCCCACCTCCGAGCACGTGGCCGAGATCGTGGGCAGGCAAGGTAAGCGGACGCCGGGACCACTGAGAGGGATTGGAGTGGGGGGACACCCTGTCCCCAGCGCGGAAAGTTCATTTCTTCCCTCTTTGCCCGCCTCCAGCTCTGTCCCTTCCCCACAAAGGGGGACCCGCCCCCTACCCTGATTTCCAAGTGCCACAAAGTTCCCTGCTACCCCTAGTTGGGACGGTTGTCCAGATCCTTCCTCTCCCAGGGCTCTGCCCTTAAACAAAGAAATATCCTTGCTCTGGGAGAGGGGAAGGGGAGGGGGATCGGTCTCCCAATCCAGGGAGGCTGTCCGGAGGGGGTGTTCACTCCTAGCCAGAAAAACTGACGGAATGTGCAGAGTTCCTGAGAAGCCCCTACTCCGGTATCTGCTCGTGGGTTGGGGAGGGGGCACCCCTAGGACCCCCAGCCGCCGGGAGTTACAGACTTTGGGGGAGACCTGGTCCACGAAGCCAGACTGAGTATCTGTCTCTTTGTTGGGCTGAGTGTTGGAATGGAAGGGGGTGTGGCCCAGGGAAGGGTCCCAGCCAGGGGGAGAGGTTGTGAGGGGGACCACTGGGAGGAGGGGGTTCTGTGGTCACCCACACACCAAAGTTGGACTGTCTGTGGGGTTTTGGAAGGGGTGTCTCCAAGGAAGTGCTACGTCCTGGCATGGACCTCTCCTCCTCTCTCTCTGGCTTTTGTTCTGGGCTGGCCACGGCCTGGGGCCAGAGGCCTGCGGAGGGGTCTCTGGTAGTGAAAGAGTAGAACTGGGCAGGAGGAGGTATTCTGGGGGGTGAGAAACCTTCACCTGGAAATTTGGTGGAGGGCATGAGTCTGGGTGTGTTGGGGGAGGCGTAGAATTAATCCAGTGTAGTATGTCTGATACCACACCCTCCTCGGCTCCAGCATCCCTGGGTGGCTGGGTGGGAGTGTTGGTGAGGGTCCAAATTGAGCAGACGGGATCTTGGGGACCCTTCCCTCTCTCCGTTTCCCAAAGGGGAGTGGGGTGGGTGGGATTTGGAAATTACAAAGGGGCTGGGCTGGGGAGGTGTGGGGTGGGGGAGGAGTGGGGGAGGAGCTGTCCCACGGTGGGGAACAATAGAGGAGCTACATTCCGGCTGGGTGTGAGGGAGGAGGCCAGCTCCTGGTGGAGGAAAAGGGGAGGTGGGGGGGGGGCCCTATTCCAAATTGCACCTCATCCACTGGGAGTGCTGGTGGTTAGGGGGGATTTCTCAGGGAGATGCAGAATGGAGGAAGGGAAGATGCCACTCCCCTGCACAGCCCTCATCCCTCTGGGGCACTCCATCTCTTGAGATTTCTGATGTAGAAAGTTGGATTTCCTCTTGTTGTCAGAAACTGGGGATCCAAAGCTCTGGAACTGGGTGGTGACAGACATTGACATCTTTTCTTGGGTGGGGGGGGTGGTTTGGGGAGGCCCCAGGATTTAATGGAGTCATTCTTTCCTCTTCTGCCTCCTCATCAGATCGGCCTGTCCCTCATAAAAGTAGGAGGATTTCTCCTGTTCAGAGAAGATAAGCCTCCCCCTCATTCCTTAAGTATATGAAAGTCCTCCCTCTTGTCTAACCTCCCTCCTGCTGCTGCAGTGTTAGTGCTCCTCTATTTGACCTCTAGGAAGGTGAAGCCCAGTGGGTCTTCCCTTCAAAAGATGCTGCTTCACAGCATTGCCAAAACCAGGATGAGGTCTACCACCGCTGCTGCACCTCCAGGCCTCTGGCTTTTCTCCTTACTCTTAGGCCCTGTCCTGCCCTCAGCCCAACCCCCACAGATACCTAGCTCTCACTTCCGTTTATGGACCCAAAACTTAGAGCCAGATCCCAGGTGTCCATCAGATGACATGTGAATAGAAGTGGTAGGACAGAGGACTTCACTTTTTCCCAACCCTCTATGCCTCACAAATAGAACAGTCATTTACCTTAGGACATTAAAGCAGCAAGGATGTGGGCCTGACAACAGGTAGGACTTCTTAACTGTCAGGGAGGAGCAGGGGGGGAGGAGCAAATTCTCCTTCCTGAGGTTCCTTAAAGGTGAGGGGAGTGGGCCCCCAATCCACCCTATCCTCCCCACCCCCCAATCTGCTAAGGTTGGAGAAGAAGCCATCTGGAGTGGAGGAAGGAGGAAAAAAATGAGCTCATCTCAGGCTGTGGTTGGAGGGTTGAGGCAGAGTCATGGAAGTGGGACCACTTGGTTTTGGAAAGGTAGCGAAGTGGGGGAGTGAGAAAAGGAATAGCGAGTTGTGTCTGGAGAGGGGCGCGAATGGGGGCCAAAGTTGTGGGTGTGTATAAGAATGTGCTGTTTGCCTGCCAGGGAGGATGTGCGTGGAGGAGTCGGATGTGTGAAAGATGGAAACATAGGGACTTGTATGTGAAAGAGGTGTATGAAAGTGTGCATTAGGCCGGCCCTGCAAGTATGGTTTAGATAAAGGCACCCAGCGCAGCACCACTGTTAGGTATGTGTGTGCAGACTCACACACATGTGGCATGTGTGCTCGGAGAAAGGCTTGGTGTGAAGCTAGGGCCGGGTGGAAAGGAGGAGAGGGGCTATCCAGTCAGCCATCGAGGTGTGCGGCTTCTAGAGACGGTGTGGCCATCCCAGCCTCCCTCACTTTTCTCTCTCCCCTTCTCCCTCTTTGTCTCTCTTTGTCTCGCTTTGCTTCTTTCTCTTCCTACCTCTCTCTTCAACCTCCCAGCTTTAACCTACTTCAAAGCAGGAGTATGGGCCCAGAATACACTCATCCTACCCGGCTCCTAACCCATCTCAGCTTTCCTGCCCCCAGGGGACAGGGGGATAGGAGTGACATGGGGTTGGGTGCTGCTCCCTCACATGGGATTTCCTTTATCTTCATACTCTCAGACCCTTCCCAGTCTCATGCACTCCACTACTTGCTGCAAACGCATTATGAATTTGGGACCCACCGAGACAGACTACTGGGTGGAGGGTTTGGGGGGGAGGTCATGGAGCTGGTGGATGTTGGCAGTCTCTTGAGTAGTTGGAGGACACTTTTAATGACTGAGTGTCAAATGAGGAGATTGTGAGGTTACTGAGCACATTGGGGTTCTGTGGAAAGATTGGGGTTGGTGACAGATGGGGGGCAGTGATTAAATGATTTGGAAGTTTGTGAGTAGCCGGGGATCAGTAGAGAAATTGAGGGAACAGCAAACGTTTGGGGAGGAGTTGGTGAATAGATTTGAGGTTAGCAGCTTATATGGGAGGGTCAGTGCTTATTTGGGGGTTTCAAGGAGTGAATGAATTTGGAAGGTCCTGAATGGAACTCGGGGGAAATTTAGTACATTTTAAAATGGACGTTGGGTAGATCTGAGGTGCGGTGAGTGGACTGTGCGTGTAGTAGTGGGGGTTTCAAAGGGTGGACTGGAGGGTTCCTGGGAGGCCAGGAATCTGTGTAAAGATCAGGAGCTTATTGGTCCCAGCACAACCCTTCTTGCCCTGTGAGTTTCTTTCTCTTTCCCCCTCCCCTCCCTATCCCAGGCTGCAAGATTAAGGCTCTGAGGGCCAAGACCAACACCTACATCAAGACACCAGTGCGGGGCGAGGAGCCAGTGTTCATGGTGACAGGGCGGCGGGAGGACGTGGCCACAGCCCGGCGGGAAATCATCTCAGCAGCGGAGCATTTCTCCATGATCCGCGCCTCCCGAAACAAGTCAGGCGCCGCCTTTGGTGTGGCCCCTGCTCTGCCTGGCCAGGTGACCATCCGTGTGCGGGTTCCCTACCGCGTGGTGGGACTGGTGGTGGGCCCTAAAGGGGCAACCATCAAGCGCATCCAGCAGCAGACCAACACGTACATTATCACACCAAGCCGTGACCGCGACCCAGTGTTCGAGATCACAGGTGCCCCGGGCAACGTGGAGCGTGCGCGCGAGGAGATCGAGACGCACATCGCAGTGCGCACAGGCAAGATCCTCGAGTACAACAATGAAAATGACTTCTTGGCTGGGAGCCCCGATGCCGCACTTGATAGCCGCTACTCCGACGCCTGGCGGGTGCACCCGCCAGGCTGCAAGCCCCTCTCCACCTTCCGGCAGAACAGCCTGGGCTGCATCGGCGAGTGCGGAGTGGACTCAGGCTTTGAGGCCCCACGCCTGGGCGAGCAGGGCGGGGACTTTGGCTATGGCGGGTACCTGTTTCCGGGCTATGGTGTGGGCAAGCAGGACGTGTACTACGGCGTGGCTGAGACTAGCCCCCCGCTGTGGGCGGGCCAGGAGAACGCCACGCCCACCTCGGTGCTCTTCTCCTCGGCCTCCTCCTCCTCCTCCTCTTCCGCTAAGGCCCGCGCTGGGCCTCCCGGCGCGCACCGCTCTCCTGCTACTTCCGCAGGGCCGGAGCTGGCAGGACTCCCGAGGCGTCCGCCAGGAGAGCCGCTCCAGGGCTTCTCTAAACTTGGGGGGGGCGGCCTGCGGAGCCCCGGCGGCGGGCGGGATTGCATGGTGTGCTTTGAGAGCGAAGTGACTGCCGCCCTGGTGCCCTGCGGACACAACCTGTTCTGCATGGAGTGTGCAGTGCGCATCTGCGAGAGGACGGACCCGGAGTGTCCCGTCTGCCACATCACAGCCACGCAAGCCATCCGAATATTCTCCTAAGCCCCCTGCCTCCTGGGCCTACTCCCCAAGGGCCCGCCCTGGACCTGTTTTCCACAAGAGCCTTTTGGAAATCAGTGATTTGAAGGGCAAGGTGCTTAGAGATACTCGCTCTCCGGGGAGGGGGGAAGGGAGGCTGTGGTGGCTGGAGGGTGGGCCACTTTCGGAGCCTCTGGTCACCTTTTCCTGGAAAGATTGGGAGGGGGCCAGACTGAAAATACTAGAGTTACAACTCTGATACCTCAACATACCCTTAAATCTGGAAGCAGCTAAGAGAAACTTTTGTTTTGCCAGAGGTGGCCACTAAGGCATTCTGACCCCCTCTGCCCACCTCCCCAATTTGTGTGTCACTCTACCCCTTCCTCCGTGGAGGGGATGGGGAAAAAGGGGAGGGAGAATTACCACCTGTATCTAGAGGTGCTCTTTTCAACCCCCAAGCCCTCTGGTCCTGACCTCCTAACATGACCCTTTGGCTACCCCACCGCCATATCCTGTTGGGGAAACCGTTCCTCAGTTTCTCACGGAATAAGGGAGTTGGAGCCCTATCAGAAGCCTGCATAGATCTGGGGAGTGGGGTGGAGGAGAATCACGTCAATGGATAAAGGGCTCAGAATTCATCTGCCCCCACAAAGCTGGGCTGGAGGAATCTGCAGAGGGGCGCTCCTCTCTGCGCCCTTCAGCATTTCCCTTCACTACCACCCCCCCCACCCCCGCTTTGGGATCTTCCTTCTCCTTTGCTCTTTCCTTTCCCTCCACCTCTTTGCTTTGTTTTCCCTTGGTGGCTGTCACTCCCAACCCCTTCTTGCCCCTTCTCTTTGTCTTCTTCCCTTCTCCCCCATCACTCCTGCCCCTTCCAGCCCAGCTTTGGGGACGCTATCCCCCTGGGGACCAATAGAGGGAAGAACATTGTGACAGTCTCTCCCATTCCTCTTCAGGCATGTGGAGGCCCCCTCCCCTACTCCTCCAAAGAAACATCTCAAATCTTTCATGGAAATTTGAGGAGGGGGACTAATACTGGGGTACGTAAAGGGTCAAACCCCCACCTTCATCATCTATGGGCATTATATTTAGGGAGGAGTTCTTGGGCTGGATCTTCTGGTTGTAGAAGGGGAGCCAGGGTAGTGTGTCTGCTATTTCAAGGAGCAGGAAAGGGCCTGAGGCAGGAGGAGAGACTCGTGGAGGGAAGCGCTGCCGCCCCATACCCTGCATGTCTCTCTGGACCTGACCCAAACCTTAATTGAATCCTTATTAGCTTGAATCCTTATTAGTGTGCAAATCGTGAAGTCTCTGTCCCACCCATTGTGGTTGAGGACAAGCCAGGTCTTCAGAGAGGGGTCAGCCCAGGGCAAAGCAGGATTGGGGCACAGCAGGGCCTGTTTGAGAGTCATGTATTGTTATAGGCCTCGCACCCTCTTTGCTGCTTCCCTACTGCTCACTTGGGGTTGCCACCGGCCTCCCACCCTCCTGGTTCCACCCTCCTGGTTCCGCTGGCGGGCCAGGAGAGGATGGGGGATGGGAGTCCTAGGGGGTCCCAGGAGATCCTTGTATATAATGGGGTGGGACTGTTCTGAGTGATCGCTGAGCACTTGAGGCTCAGGAGTCCCATTCTTCCTGGGTGGAGACGTGGGGCAGGGATGGAGGTGCAGAGGGGATTTCCTCCTCTCCTTTCTCCTGTTGTGAATTAACTCACCTCTCCTCAGCCTTCCCCTCCAGACCACCAGCCAGGGAGGTGAGAGGAAGGCCGTCACAGCCAAGAAAACTGGCCTGTGACTGCTTCCCTCCTTCCCGCCAATGTGAGCCATCCTGAGATGTCTGTACAATAGAAACCAAACCAAATGGGCACCCTCGGTCGCCGGGGGCGGGTGGGGAGGGGGGTGGGAAGAAAGGATGTCTGTCTGTCGCTCCCCCTCCCCCCTCTCCACTCCTTACCCACAAAGGCAGAAGACTGTTACACTAGGGGGCTCAGCAAATTCAATCCCACCCTTACCAATTGAGCCAAACCTAGAAACAAACGCAAAACACACATAGTGAGAGACAAAATAGAGGAGAGAAAGAGAGCATGAGGGAGTGAGACAGGCGACCAACACAGAGGAGAGAAAACAAAAATAGCAAAAAAAAAAAAAAAAAAAGCAGTTCTTTATAATTTAATATTCTATTTTAATAAAGGCGTTTATTACCGTATAAATGTAGCAAAGAACCTGGGCTAATATGAAAAAAAGACTTTTTATTAGGTAATTTATTATATGAAAAGGATATTTTATTTTATGATAAAGTGATCCTTAAAAAAATAAAAAAACTTTAGAAGGTTTAGAATATATGTAGGGAGAGAAGAAGAAAAAGTACATTTGTATTCAGAGTTAAATCTTAAAAAAAAAAAAGTGTTTTTAATATATGTTCGGGTTTATGTTGCTTTTTTTTCCCCCACTTTTTTTTGGGGAGGAATGTCATTTGCTTTTCTTGGGGGAGCATCCTGGGATGGATGGTGGCAAGAGGGGCTGGGGGAGCCTGGTCCCTTAGGGGGCCTGCAAGTAGATTGGATTTCACTCCGTGGGCTCCCCCTCCCCTCTCCTCCTCCCCCTCTGGGGAGCTGGCAGAGCCAAACAAAGAAAGGGATTAACAAGAAAGGAAGAAGCTGTAGGACTAAGGACTGAGGATCCTGGGGTGTCCCCCCCCTTTCCCCTGCCCTGTCTCAGGGGCAAGTGAGGAGGGGAACTCCAGAACTGAGGCTTAGCAGGCCTAGGGAACCCTCAGAGAGGTGTGAGATTTAAGAGAAATAGATTTTTTTTTTCTAACCAAAAAGAGAAAGAGAGAGAGAGAGAAGAAAAAGAGAAACCGAGGGGTTTAAAAGAAGAGAATACTACAAAATAATAATTATTAATAATAATAATTCAAATTTATTTCATATAATCCTAGAGAGAGAAAGAAAGAATTACTAGTTACTTAGTAGATGATATTCAGATAGCTTAAAGTTTAGTAGCATTGAGGGCCCCTGGGTCCAGTAGAATGTATAAAAGTTGTAAGGAAAAGATAAATAGAGGAGGGAAGTGGCTGAGTCCACCCTGAGTTGCCCCATCTCCAGATATCAGGGTTGGAGCAGGTTGCTAGATAAGATTGGGAGCTTCCAGTCTGCTGGGGTTGATTCTGAGAATCCTTGGATTTTTAAATTGTAGGACAAAGAGATGAGGGGCTCAGTTCCCAGGGTCTTTGAAAGGATGCACACTAATCAGCTCAATCAGATGGGGGGCTGGGCTGGGGGCAGCAGAGGAGACTGAGCACATTTGCCTGCACCCCCAGTACCTGGGGGCTTGGCCATCCCTCTGTCTCCTTTGGGCAGCCCTTACTCCAAAGTCGTATGTCCTCTCCTGGGGCTCTCAGGAAGGAAGGAGACTGCTCAGCTCAGACCTCCCAAGCCAGCTTCTCCCAGGCCTAAATGAGGAGTCCTTCTTGAAGTATAACCTCAGTCTTCTTAACTACAGATTGATTTAAGAGCCTGGTAAGCCATCCCATAAGCAGACACACACTTCTCACCCTCAGAGCTTCAAGAGCACTGAGGGGATCAGTCCTCCACCCCTGTTCCCATCCCACATTCCACTGAGCTTTTGACCTCCATGGCAGCAGTGGTGGTAACATCTCAATAATTATTCTTTAAAGCTGTGGTGTGCTTTACAGATTTGCAAAGTGCTTTATTGTCTCATAGAAGTTAGATTCCAAGAAGGACTTCCCACCCAGTGGGGTAGAGTGGAGACAGTGTCCTTCAAGGCCTGGGAGAAGGGGGCTGCAAGGGTGTAGTGGCAGGGGAAGGGCACAGGGACCTTGGGTGACCGTAACCAAGCCCTCTCTGCTCTAGCCCACCTCCATCTTAAGTGTGCAGGTAGGGGTCGTCCACTGTCGCTGGCATGGAGGCACATTGCCCTCCCCACAGAAAATTGGAGAGCCTGGCTTTTGCGTGCAAGAAATCAACATTTCTTAAGCACTTGCCTTCTCCCCACCCCAGCTTGCAATGAGATCTTCAGGGTCAGGTCATATCTGGCCTTTCCTGGCATCCAAGGGGGTGGGGAGGCCTCTTGGCTCTCCTTTTGGCAAGAGGAGCCTGCTCCGTTACACCAATGACTCTGCCATGCCCCTCCCTGGCCCTAGACCCCAAACACATCTCCCTCTCCCCAATTTACTCTTCTTGCCCCACCTAGGGACAGATTTCCCCCTGCTCTTTTTGTCCTGGAAACCCCGCTAGTTTGGGACTGGTAGAGTCTGGGGTGGGGAGGGCTTCCCCTTCCCCACTCAGGGTGAGGGTGGGGTGGGGGGGTGGGTGGAGACAGCCCTGGGGCAGGGGGATGGTCTCTCCACTGTAGAAAGTAGAGTAGGATTGTGGTCAGACTTAATTTGAGGCATCTAGTGAAGACACGTACAAATCCACCAAGGAAAAAGATTTCAAAAGCAAAATAAAGGCGGGAAATAAAATGGACCCATGAATAATCAAGTCAAAGTGATGTTGCACAAAATGCAGAGAAACCAAGAAGGGGGAGGGTTAATGTATTAAATGTGCTATTAAGAACTTAATTTTATTAAAAGTATTATTACTTAAGGCTGTCTTTCTCTGCATGTGAGTCTATAGGGTCTTGGGGTGAGTGGGAGGATCTGCCATGGGGATTGTAGCTTGGGCTTTTCTCTAGTGTAGCTCTGTGCCCTTACACACCTTGCAGGAAGCGGATGTCTCCAGAGTTCCCTGCCACCCCTGGGCTCCCCCTCTCAGTTCTCCACAGCTCCCTACTTGAGTCTCCAAGCTCTTAATTCCCCACCCAACCCCCTGCCGCCTTTATTTATTTATTTATTTTTTGAGACAGTGTCTCGCTCTGTCACCCTGGCCAGATTATAGTGGCCTCATTATATATAGCTCACAGCAACCTCAAACTCCTGGGCTCAATGATCCTTCTGCCTCAGCCTCCCTAGTAACTGGGACTACCGGTGCATGCTATTATGCCCGGCTAATTTTTTGTAGAGTTGGGGTCTGGTTCTTGCTCAGGCTGGTCTGGAACTCCTGGCCTCAAGCAATCTTCCCTCCTTGGCCTCCCAAAGTGCTAGGCTTACAGGAGTGAGCCACCACGCCCAGCCCCAGCTTTTTTTCTCCATTTACTCCCTTCTCTTCTTTGGAGATATGGTCAGGCCTCCTTCTCCCCTGCCCTGCAGAACAGGAGAAAGTGAGTCAGGGTGACAGAGACCCTGCCTGGACAGCCCTCTCCTAGGCTCCATGGAGAAGGGGCACAGAGCTGAGAGACCCTCCCCACTCACCCCATCAGATTCAATCTATGCCTCTTCTTTGGGGTCAGGAAGAAGACTGGATGGAGGACTTGGACCTTCCACCTCCCAGGCTTAAATACCCCTTCCCCAGCACACACATACAGGGCTGGCCCTGACTCCCCCTTTTGCTTTGCATCTCCCCCCGCCTCCTCCCCTTGCCCCTGGCATTGGAGTGACCTCAGTTCTTGGCACCAGGGCCCTGGGCACCAGATGGTGCCCACCGATGACTTCCTTTGTCTTGCCTTCCAGATACCCCCTCCCCTCCATGCTGTCCTCCCTCCCCCACCTGCCCTGGGCTTTGGCAGAGGGAAGGGCAGGCACCTCCCACCCCCTTGGCACCGTCCCCAGACCACAGGACTCCAGAGGCAGCTGGCCCTGAGGGGCAGTGGGTATGGTGGGGAGGATAGAGGATGTGGGGGGAGGGCATCATGGACTCAGAGGAGGGGCCAAAGTTGCAGGGGGGAAGCACAGACGGGAGGCGGCAGAATGGCCAGGCATTAATACAAAACACAGCTTTATTTGAGGGCCCTCATCTGTGAAGGGTGGAAAGATAATAGAGATGTGTGTGGTGGGGCATGAAGACCTTAAGGCTCTGGGGGCTGTGAACAGGGAACCAGACACTGACATCTGGAACCAAAGGGCAGGGAAGGGTTCTGGAGCTGGGGTGGGGATGAGGGGCATCAGAAAGCCAATGGGGGCAGGCTTGGTGCTGGCCAAGGTCAGAGGCTGATGCAACAGGCCCGCTTCTCTCCAGAGCCAGGCTCCTGCCCAGCCTGGGCACTGCCCAAAGTGATGGCATTGGTCCGGGTGCTGTTCTGTCTCTGCTTGGACACCTTTGCAAAGATCTCTGAGAGGGCAGAGGTCAATGATCAGGCCGGAAGAAGATTTACAGCCCAAGCCTCTCCCCCAAAACACAAACACACCGCATGCCCCTTCTGAGCACTGGGGGTGGCCACGCTCGTAGGAGGTTTTGCAGGAAGGAAGTGGAGTGTGGGTACCTGGGTCCCTTCTACTTACCTGTGTGGAGAAGGAACCAAGACTGAGCTGCTGAGAAGGGTGGCCTTCTGCTTCCTTCCCTAAGCTCCAGGCTAAGTAGGGGGAGGAACTGAGGGGATCGAGGGAGATAGGCAGTGGTGCCAGGAGCCCACAGAGGAGCTGGGGAATCTGCTGGGGTGAGGGCTGGGTTTCTACATTCCTGCTGCTGCCCACAGAAGCCACAAGGATGGAATGGGGGTGGCAAATGGAGGCTCTAACCTTTGAGGACAGTCTCAAAGGCCAGCTCAACATTGGTGGAGTCCAGGGCTGAGGTTTCCAAGAAGAGCAGACCATTGTTTTCTGCCAGGAAGGGAAACACATCATTAATTATTGGGGGTCAAAGGCAGTAATAATAATATAAACTTAATGTTTACTGTGTACATTTGCTATGTGCCAAACCTTTGGCATGTAGTAGCTCATTTAATCCTTAAAACAACTTATGAGGTAGGTCCAGTTAGGAAACTGAAGTCCAGAAACACAAAAAGAACTAATAAGGAACTTGCTCCATGTTCCACATCTAGTAACTGGGCAAGAGGAGACCGGAGGCTGGGCCGTGGGACTCCAGATCCCGCTACCATATCGTGGTGCCTCTAAACCCACAAAACTCCTGGGGAAAGTGTGACTGCAGATGGTTAAGGGAAGCTCACCCTCTACAAAGGATCTTTGAGCACTGTGGGGCGGGGCTGTCTTAAAACCAGTTATCAATAATTGTTGACGAAGGCAGTCTCAGGGCAAGTGGTAGGACATCACAGGAAACACAGGGTGCCAGAGGGGAATGGCTGGGAAATCTTGAAGAAGAGGGGAGGGAGGTAGAGGACTGCATGGAGGAAGTTTGGGCTGGGGCCCTAGCGGTGAGCACACACACTGGAGTAGCTGCAGTTGGGGGCTGTGAACAAGCTTGGAGGAGACAGGCTCTCACCAGCGAACATGCGGGCCTCCTCGGTGGGCACCTCCCGGGCCTGGCTGAGGTCGCTCTTGTTACCCACAAGCATGACGATAATAGTGGCCTCGGCGTGGTCGTAGAGCTCCTTCAGCCAGCGCTCCACCACTGCGTAGGTCTGGTGCTTAGTGAGGTCAAATACCAGGAGGGCCCCCACCGCACCACGATAGTACCTGGGTGGGGGTGGGACGGATGGACAGAGACAAGATCATGGCCATTAGGCCCAGCATCAGAGAAAAGCCATTAAGCCAAAATGCCCACTGTCAGAGTACCAGAGATCTGGAAATACAGACACTGAGGTCCAGGGACCCAAAGCCCAACAGGGCAGCCCAAGGTTCTGTGCCCTCCGGGGACACTGATCTTGGAGCCTCCAAAGCTTCACCTCCCTGCTCTAAAACCTCCACTGGCTTCCTCATAGCCCCTCTGCCTCCTCAGGCCTTTCGTCCTGATTTTAGCCTCTGCTATCCACCAACACACATCTGGACTCTGGGCAAGTCTGCCTCCTGGATGCCCCACCTCTGAGATCTTCCTCACACGGCTACTCAACCTACAGCGCCCCCTTCTCTCCTGTGGCCATTTACCTAGGACTAGCCCAATGTCTATGTCTATCCTTGCAGCAGTCGCTGGCCTGACCATTCAAGGCTTCCCCGCAAGCATCCAGCCTCCCTCTTGGAGTTGAAATGGGGCATCTTCAGACTGGGGATGTCTTATTATTCCCAATTTATTGATGAGTCAACTGAGGCTCGTAAGAGTTCAAGTGACTAGGAGTGGTGAGTGTGTATAACTGAAGCCCCAGACTCCCGCTTCCTGTCCCCCCGTACCCCGCATCCGACACAATACAGACGACCTTTCACACACTTGGGCCTCACACTGACTGGGAGACACTTTGGATATGGTGTCAGGAATGTCCTGTGTGTCCTCTGAGTTTTCACAAGATACTGATGCCAGGTCCAGCCCTTGGCGTTTGTGGTTACACGAAGGTTGCCAAGTGCGGAGCACTGTGCAGAGGCGAGGGGGTGCTCTCGGTCCACCCAGCCTGTCCCCATCCCAGCTCCACCCAGATTTCACCTTGCTTGTATTTAAATAGGGATAATTATAGCGCCTTACTCCTGTTGTACTTTAAGGGTTACATAAAATGCCAAAATGTAAAGTGCCTTGCAACTTCCTGGGCACGTAGCAAAGGCTTGGGAAGCGGTGGCACTGATTCTTGGGTTTAGTCCTACTTGTCAGGGTTGTTACATCCTGCCTCGCCCTATTTGCTGCTCACAGCACTGCTGTCTCCTGTGATCCCTCCCCACCTCCCACCCTGGGGAACACACTGCTGGGTGCCCTTGCCTCCTCCTCCACTTCTCCTCCGGAGGTGTTCCCTGACTTTCCCAGGACTCCCACAACCCAGCAGATCCCCGGGCCTGGGCTCACGCAGAGGTGATGGCTCGGTACCGCTCCAGGCCAGCTGTGTCCCAGATCTGAGCCTTGACAGCAGCAGTGCCCAGCATCACAGTGCGGGTGGAGAACTCAACCCCGATGGTGGTGCGGCTGTCGTGGTTGAACTCATTGCGCGTGAATCGGGATAGCAGGTTGGTCTTCCCCACGCCTGATTCGCCGATCAGCACCACTGAAGGAGTGGAGAGATAAGGGCTGAGCTCCAGGCAGAGCGGCCCCAAAGCCCACCTGAACTTGGAGGGTCTGTCCATCAGAAACTGGGATCTGGGCTCAGAAAACTGAGGAAGGGGCCGAGCGTGGTGGTTCGGTCCTGTAATCCTAGCATTCTGGGAGGCTGAGGTGGGAGGATCGCTTGAGCCAGTTCAAGACCAGCCTGAGCAAGAGCGAGACCCTGTCTCTACAAAAAAATAGAAAATTTTTGACTAAAGCATTATAAAAGCTGTCCATGTAACAAAATCATTTGTACCCCCTTAATATTTTGAAATTAAAATAATAATAATAAATAAATAGCCAGGCCTGGTGGTACTGGCCTGTCCCAGCTACTTGGGAGGCTGAGGAAGGAGGATTGCTTGAGCCCAGGAGATTGAATATGTAGTGAGCTATGATGCTGCCACTGTATGCTAGCCCAGGAGATAGAGCAAGACCCTGTTGAAAGAAAAGAGAAAAGAAAAGAAAAGAAAAGTGAAAGAAAAGAAAGAAGAAAGGAAGGAAGGAAGGAAGGAGGGAGGGAGGGAGGGAGGGAGGGAAGGGAAGGAAGGAAAGGAAAGGAAAGGAAGAAAGAAAGAAAAAGAGAAAAGAAAAAAAGAAAACTGAAGAGGGAGCTCGGTCTCCTGGCAGAGACCGGAGTCTGCAACTTGCATAACGCAACTGTCCTGGTGGGCAGAAGGACCAAAAGTTTAAAATAAACAAAGGGGCTTTAAGGTTATGGCCTAGTCTGCTGAGACATGGTTGCACAATCTCAGGGTGGGGTGATGTCTGTGGGCTGTTTATGGGTGTCCTTTGGAGAGGTTACTGGGGTGTGTGAACATGGGGAGAGGGTAGGAGATCTAGGGGTGTGTGCACATTTCTGGAGTAGGGGGTATGAGACCATTATTCATGTCTCTACGTATGTGAGCTGGGAAGACAAGTGGAAGGTTGGGTGTGTTCAGTGTTTGCATAGAGAAAAGAGGTTAGAAGTGTGGGTGAGGAGAAAGTTTGGTAGGTGACACATCTGTGAATGAAAGGAAGGTGTGTGTGTTTGTGTGTGTGTGTGTAAGAAGGTTAGGTTCCAATTGTCCCTACGGAGGAGCAGTCCTGCATGGTTAAAAGCATAAGGCTGGGTGTTGGACCAGTTCTGTGTCCTTGGGTGAGTTACCTAACCTCTCTGAGCCTTCCTTTTCATAGGAAAAATGGGAAAACATTAGTATCTACCTTATGGGTTGTTGTAAGAAATAGAAGATGAAGGCTCTAACTTCACCACAAATGAAATATATCGATGTAAAAAAATTTGTAATTGTACCCCATGATTATATACAAATAAAAAAATAAACTTTAAAAAAAGGAAATTGAGGGATTTGAAAAAAAAAAGGAAGAAATGAGATATTGCCCGGGATATGGTAAGTATACGAAACTATTATTGGTACGATTGTTGTTGGCAGCCCAGTGCTTTTGTTTTTGAGTTTTTAGGGACAAGGATCCACCAGAGGGGCCATGAAGACCCTTTAGGCCAGTGTGCAGCATCCAGGGCCCAGCCTTACCCACCACGGATGAGCTGGGGGCTGAGGCAGAGTGTGGGGAGCTGATGTAAGTACAACCCAGGACTACAGGAGGCTACCCAGGGTGGTTCTGGAAAGGCAAGCTGGCACCCAAGGACTGGGGGCCACATATTTTGGGTTCTGGTCCCTGTTCAGCCTCTGACTAGCTGTATGAAGTTGAACAAGTGGCTCACCTTTTCTGGGTCTAACTTTCCTTGTTTGTACAATCTATAAAGGCCTCTTCATGCTTTAAAAATTCCTTATTTGTGTAAGGCAGTATGGAAGAGCTGGAAGCAGTGGGTATGTGTGGGTAAGAAGATGTACCTATGTGCATGGGGTGGGGAGAGTGTTCCTGCTTCTCTCCTATGGGGAACATCCCTCCGTCATCCCTCCCAGGGGGTGGGCTTTCAGCCCTATCCTCAGACCCCAAAGGTCTCAGGGAGAGAGCCTTGGTTGGACTCAGACAGACTAGCTTTGAGTACTACTGACTTGGTGACTTTTTCTAAGCTATTTATCTCCAAGCCTGTTTCCTCATCTGTAAAATGGAGAAACTAATGGTTAATGTTTACAATGCATTGAGTGCTTACTATGTGCCACACATTGTCCTAAAGGCTTTGCATATATTAACTCATTTAATCCTCATAACAATGCCATGAGGTAAGTACTGTTGTTATTATCCCCATTTGTACAGATAAGGCACTTGGGAGGTCGAATGATTTGCCTAAGATAACACAGCTACTGTGGTAAACACAGAAATGTGGTGCCCAGGTCCACCTTTTTCTTTAGTTTTATTTTATTTATTTTATTTTTTAATTGAGACAGGGTCTCACTTTGTTGCCTAGGCATGAGGGCAGTGGTGTGATCATAGCTCACTGCAACCTCAAACTCCTGGGCTCAAGGGATCCTCCTGCCTCAGCCTCTTGAGTAGCTGGGACTACAGGTGCTGGCCACCACACCTGGCCCAGATCTGCCTTTAAGGAAGGACTTGCCCCCAACTGCAGGGAGTGTAGGCAGCAGACAGGCTCCAGCTGTCAGCTCCTTCGCGGTCTATTGCGACAGACAGTGGCTTCACAGGAAGTCATGCCTTTTCTGGGCAGCCCACAGCCAGTGCCCCAGCAAGGTGAGGCTATCACAGAGCTCCCCGCCCTTGAACCAGGCTTTCTTAAGCCTGCGTTTGACTTCTCCCTCTACCCAATCCTGTTTCCACCCACTTCCTTTCACAGGTGTTGATCCATAAAAAACATCGAACACCCCAAACTTCTCAGCTATCTGCTTCTGGAGACCCCAACCTGCACTAATTTGTAAGTGGCAGAGCTGAGACCTGAACTCAGTCTAGCTCCTGACCATTATGCTACACGGCTTCTGAAAAGGAAAGATGACTCTGGGGGTTGTTATGGTGATTATTGAGATAGTGACTCGGACACAGTTAGGGCTCAATAAACATAGGTAGTTACTAGTGTTATTCCCCAGACTACTGCTAACCCTCTCGTTCTCGGGAAAGATGCTGCGAGTACAGGTTCCTCAGCTCAAGGGCGGGTGCTGGAGTGAGAGTCCCAGTGAGGGCAGGGCTGAGGCTGGGAGAGGCCACGGGGTGGGGTGGCTGGAAGGGGAATCTTAGCTCTACCTGTCCACCCTGCCCTGAAGGAGGTGCAGAGGTGGGGTTGGGGAACAATGGAGGGGTCAAACTTAGGGGCTGAGATAAAGAAGCAGGAAAGATACATGGTTGTCTTTCCAGGGACAGCCAAGTTGACCCAGTGCCTGGTCGCCAGGTCCAAGGAGTCTGCCAAGGGACTGGCAGACAAGGACATAACCCCAGGAGTCGCTGTATTCTATCAGACCCAGCTCCGAATTCTCTACTCTTCCCTATGTCTTCCCTGTGTATTTATGACCCAGTCCTGTAATGGGATAGGTCTTTCCTTTCTCTATGTTCCTGTACACCTGCTCAGAAAGATGACTTTCTCCTGCTTCTCAGGAGGAAGTCCTTTCTAAAGTCTGACCTCCATCTCTCGTGCTGCAGTGGCTGACTATACCTAGGAATTTGGGCTTCAATTAGAAACAGGGAAGGGTAGCCTAACTCTTAACACTATTAAGGAGTAATCGACATCATTATTTACAATAGTAGAGCACACTCAGTAGCTCCCGGACTTGTCCCCTGTAACCAGGCCCTGCCCCACTCCCTGCAGCTTTCTTTCTTAACCGGAAGGAATGATAAGCACGGAGGGGTCTTGTTAAGAGATAAAAAACAGGAGGGGGCCCTCTCTAGCCCTACCGATCTCTTTCTGGGTCTCTCTCAGGCTTCCTCTAACTTCAGGGACCCCAACTCACCCTTGAAGACAAAGTTATAATCTTCTTCGGTTCCATTCCCCATTTTGGCTCCGCATGGAAGGTGCAGGTGTCTTCGGGGGCAGAGGCGACAAGTCTGTACGTTGGCTCAATGCCCTCAACCCTCAGCTCTCAAGAGACCTGGACCCACACCTCCTCTCATTGGGGGTAAGGAGACTTCTGCAGCCAGAGGGATTGAGGGCCAACTCAAGGCTAGGCAGGGCCTAAGGAGGCTCAGCTCTGGCAAGTGGGGCTGCTGTAAGGAAGCTGAGAGGACGGAAGCTGAGAACAGGAAGAGCGGCCGGCTGGAGACCTGGGGCCCAGGTGGGTGGAGAGATGATGACGTCAGACAGGTTAGACAGGTTGGGTGTTTGCTCTCAGCCTGGGCTCCCACAAGCAGGAGAGCCAACTTCAGGGGGTAATAGCGGGGGTTGGGGGGGAAGCTAGGACGACAGGGAGGGGACCTTGGGAGGGAGCCTGCTGTAGGCCGACTGTGCATTGCTGGGCTCCTGGGATCTGTCGCGGGGAAGCCCCACCACCTAGTGAGTGAGAAATAGCCCCTCAGAAACCCACTTAGCCTCCTGCGTTTTCTGCAGAGCCTCTGGCGCAGGGTACAACGGGGGCACCACTCACCCTGCTGCAACGCAGAGCTGTGGGAGCTGCATCTTGGCCGCAGCAACTTCCGCCCCTCCCTGACAGCCCAGGGCCTGGGATGGGCAGTGTTTCTCATCCTGGGTGGAGCTGGGATTCACAACCTACCCAATTCCCTGGGATGGGTCCTTTCTTATGGCACTGGGGAAAGGGGCTGGTAGCTTCCTACATAGACCTGCTCTAAGGACACTGGGTAGGGGGAGCCTTGGGGCAGAAACAGTCAGATGGGGTGAGTGGTCTAAGTGTAGGGGCAGGATCTGGAGATGAAGGCATCTGAGAGGTCTGGGTTCCTTCTACTCCCTGCCCAGGAACTACTGCCTGACAGCAAAGGCTTCGAGATCTGGAGAGGGTCTGTTTTAGTATGAGTAGAAAAGGCAGCCCCACCCAAAGCCTGGAGTGAGGGACCCTGAATTCCCATGGCCCTATATTCTTTTTGTCCAACTTGACCCCCGCCAGGCCTTTGCTCTGCAGAGCTTACTGCCAAGGTTTTGCCTACCAGGTGGGTAAGATTGTGCCCTGAGTGGCAATGGCTAGGTGAGGTCACACCACGGGAGAGGCTAAGGGAGTTGGGGCACCACTGCCAAGAGCCATTTGGTGGGAGGTCGTGGTGAAGGAGTGGGTGGAAATCTGCCCTTGCGGAACATGAGAAATCTATAAGCGATCCCTGCTCCTTCCTATTTCCTCTGATTCCTCCCATCCAAGAAAGCGGCCAAGACGCAAGACAGGAGTTGAAGTTTATTCTTGCAAAAAGCAAAGTCCCACCCTCCCCTCATAGTCCAAGATTTTCCCAGGGGGCCCTGCCCCTCCAGATGGTTATCTCTCTCCTGACCCCAGCTTACGCCTACGCCCATTACGATGCTGCTACTTGGGTGAGGGGCTCCTCCAGGTACTGCACCAAGGCCTGGGCCTGTAAGAAGGGAAGGAGAAATCAGTCCCACACACGGCCTGCCACTAGAGGGATCCTAAATCCAGGTCTACTCTCAATGCCATTCTGAACAACCAGTCCCTAGCCCCCACCCGCTCTTGGGAGTTAGCCTACACCAGACACAGACTGAGTAGACACGAGGACTCCAGAAACATGGTGTGGGTGGGAGTGGACACGGTCACGGAACATGAAGGCTGGGTCCAGGGTTGTGGCAGGAGGGGCACATACACACCTTGGCCTTGAGCATTCCGAAGCCCACGGTCTCCTTGGCATACATACACAGCAGAAGGTTGGCCACTCGGGTGATGGCTACACGGCCCTCCTGGTGGGGGTGATATGATGGGATGTGATGTTCTGCTTCGTACCTTTAGCTCCTGCCTTCTCCAAAGGCTCCTCTAGCCCCAGAGAGACTGTATCTTCCTTCTATGCATTGGGCACAGCAGGAGGTTCAGCTGGAAAGCTTTGGTCACAGCCCTGGACATGAGGTTCTGAGCCCAGGTTCCAGCCTCAGCACAGCCATCTACTAACCAACTTACCCTAGGAAACTCAGTCTCCCAGAAACTCAGTTTCTCTTTCCATAACCCCTATCTCAGCCCAGTTGGTGAGGGTGCTAATCCACACGAAGGGGTTTTGTACCTGCCAAGGGTTGTCCAAATGGGTGATGTTATTATTATGGGCTCAAGCCAAAGACATTGACAAGGGAATGGGAGCAGTAACCCAACTAATATTTCTCCCTTCTCTTTTCCCATGGTAATGTTTTCACACTAGGTATGACCTCATGGTTAGGAGATAAATTAAGAAGGTTGATCAGCATTTTGAAATAAGAAGAAATGAAGTACACTGCACGTAGTAAGGGAAGTACCTTTCATGAAACTTTTGTTTTAGTGGATGTATGTGTATCTAACTTAAAATGTATTTCTAGCACACAGTGACATGTTCTTGTAGTCTCAACTACTTGGGAGGCTGAGGTGGGAGGATCGCTTAAGCCTAGGAGTTCAAGGCCAGCCTGGGCAACATAGGATAGACCCCCATATCTAAAAAAAAAAAAAAAAAAAATGAAATATATTTCTTATGGCTGCCTTGTGGTCAAAATGTTTGAAAGCTATTGCCCTACAGCACCAATTCTAGGCTAGGCATCCAGTAGGAGTCATCTGTTGAACAAAAATGGCATTGGTTGGGCAGGTGGTAGGGAAAGGTAGGCAGCTGAGTCCCAGTGGACATCTTTCCTGGAGAGTTCACCTTAGTGCCTGTTTGATTTGGTTTGGCAAACCTTCATTAGATGTCTGCTATATGCTAGGAACCATGCACTGTACCCCTGCCTCCCAAGCCTCACCTTCTACTAACGTCCCCCATTCTCATGTAACTCCAGCCATATTAACCTTTTTGATCCTTGATCAGGCATCATTCTGCCACAGGGCCTTTGTACCTGCTGTTCTGTCAGAATGTTCTGCTCCCAGATAGCCACAATGGTTTGCCCCAGATCTTTGATCAAATGTCACCTGTTCAAGTGAGACTGTGCCTGACAGATGCCCCCGCAATGCTCACTTCCCTACTTTATTTTTCTCCATTGCATTTTCAATACCTAACGTACTATATATTTTACTTTTTTTAAGACATGTAAGACTGTAAGCTTCATTAGGGCTGGGGGTTTTGCCTGTCCTGTTTGCTACTTTTCCCCTAGTCCTGAGAATACTGCAGGGACCTAAATACTTGTTGACTGAGCAGATGCAAAGGTGAGTGAGACAGTCCCTGTTTCTAAGAAGTTCACAGTCTACTTTCCCTTTTTGGACTTCATTTCCTTTCTTTGTAACCTGAAGGGGTTGGACTAGAGTCTGGAGACTCTGCCATGGTTCTGTGAGCCAGTGAAGCTGGGACGACAACACTCTGTGTTTGTGCCTCACTCTACAGTTTATATCCATTCTTTCATTTGGTCTTCACAACAACCCTGTGAGGGGAAGGGAAATATTATTGTTTCTTCCTTAGAGATGAGGTAAGGAAGCTCAGAGAGATTAAGTGATTTACCCAAGGTTCCACTACTGATAAGTGGATGGCTGAAACCAGAACCCAAGTCAGACCTCAGGTTCAGGGCTCCTTCCTCACCACCACTTGACGCATGTGGTCCTGCCTATTACAAATGCTGCAGAGACCAACTTTTAATACTCTTCTCGATCCTGTCCCTGCCCCTCTAACCATCCAGGATGGGGTCCAGGTCGCCCCTTTGGGGTCCCCTTGGGACAAGGGAAGTCTAGCTCCCTTCTCCATACCATGCAGTCCATGAGAATGAATTTGAGATTGTCTTCATTAAACGCTTGGTTCCCGTTCCTGTCGTAGGCGGCCCAAATGTTACTGGCGATGGCCGCGGTGACCCGGGCGTCCGTGTCCCCATAACCCGAGTAGGCAAGCAGCGACCCCTCGTTATTCAGCAGCCTGGCGAGGGACGGGGAGGGAAATCAATGTTCTCAGGACGGGGAGTAAAACGGCTGGGTTCCCATCCCAAGTCCCCGCCACTGGCACTTCCAGGAAGCAAGGGTCCAGGCTGAGTGTGTCCTGAAATCTGTCCCTTTTCCCTTTGTGAGAGGGGACCTCCTGGCCGGTTCACCCAGCTGCTGCCCCCTCTGCCGCCTCCTCCCTTCCCGGCGATCCTTCCCCACCTCTGCCTCAGAGAGCCGCGCGCCGCCCCACTGCAGCGCTCGCCGCTCAGGCCCTTGGTCCGCACTCACAGGGTGCTCTGGACGCCTCCAGTGTTGGCTTGGCTTAGCACCTGGGTCAAAGCCTTGGGACGCAGCATGCCTGTGGCTCCTAACCCTGGGCTTTTACACCCAGATCCTCCGAGTTGCCTCTTGCGGGCCGCTGCCTGATGCTTCCCGTAGTCCAGCTTCCCTGCTCCCGAACGCCCTGGGAGTTGTAGTTCTTGGCCTGGCTATTGTGGTTCTGACTCAACCCCGCCCTACTGCGGAGGGCATTGGGAATTGTAGTTCCTTGTGGCCTCGCGAGGCACCCTGGGAACTATAGTTCGCTTTTCCAGTCAGCCCACGCGGTTATAGGGGGGAAAAGCGGGAGTGAAAGGACAGTGGCAATAGTGGAAGGACATTTAACCCCTTAGTGGAGAGAGAAGTCATTATGTCCGCTTGGCAGTCCGCGATTCAATAATAAGAATAATCCTTCCTCGGATTTGTCAAGCACACCTTTGGCTATTTTCAAAAGTGTTCTTTCTATCTTAGCACAATTCTGTGAGCACAATTCTGTGAGATAAGGCGAGGGGTACGATTATCTTGAGGAAACCAAAGCTCGGATAAGGCAACGCAGGCAAAACCCAGCTCTCTGGCACCGTACTTAATAGACAATTCAGGCCATGACCCTCGTAGGAATAGGGTCAATCCCAGAAACGAGATATTAAGTGGACATATAGCGGTGGGAAAATCCGAGCTCCAAGTCGGGAGAGGCCCCAGGCCTGGAAGGGACTTGGGCCTCCTAAGAAAGACCAAGTTATCACAGCGAACGGAGATAAAGCAGCGACACAGAAAGTCCTTTGTCCCAGAGCGGGAGTTACCCGCGGAGGGGGCGGGGAGGCTTTGGGCTGGAGGGACAGCGGCGGGGCTCGGGCGGGTTAGGATGGGCCGGGGTCTCTCTCTGGGAGCTCGCCCCCCGACCTTGTAGTGAAGGACACGCCCATCCCCTGCCCAGAGCCCCTCCGGAGGCCGTCGCCTGGCGAGGCCCGGTCCAGCCTCCCGACCCAGGGCTCAGCCTTGGGCGGACCCCGCTGCAGTGGCCCCCCCAGTCCGCCCGGGGCGCTGTGGCTGTGGCTGGTCCGGAGGGGGCGGCGAAGCCTTGGGGAGGAGAGGGGAGGGGAGGAGAGAGGGGAGTGTTGGAGGCGACGGAGCCGAGCTGGGCCGGCCGGGCGGGCGGGGAGGAGGAGGAGCCGGGCGGGCTGGCGGGCGGCCGGGTGGCGGCGGCGGCATGGCGGACCCGAGCGGGGCCGAAACGAGGCCCCCCATTCGGGTCACCGTCAAGACCCCCAAGGACAAGGAGGAAATTGTGATCTGCGACCGAGCCTCGGTCAAGGAGGTAGTACTGCTGGCTGGGGAACGGGGGGGAGCGCGGGGGAGGGGTCTGTGAAGAGA
>RJWJ010019681.1:0-30009 GCA_004363605.1 Indri indri | reverse complement strand
TCTTTAGGGAGATGCTGGTACTCAGCACTGCTCCTCATAGAAGCTGCCCAAGCACAGACTGTGTGGATCTGCAGTCTGCTTCTCTGTAAGGAGAAAACAGTTGTTTATTGCTCAGGCATACTTCTCAAGTGGATTATTGAAATACTTAGGGATAGGTATGTAATCTCTCCATGTCTTGTTCATTCAACAAACATTTCTATTATATGTCAGACGCTGATTGCACATGTTTGGGATATGTTATAAAAACGTACAAAAATACAAACATCCTTGCCTTCTGGAGCTCATATCCTAGTGGGGGGAGGAAAAAGAACTAAAAACATAATAAATTGCTAAATTATGTAATATGTTGGGAAGCCATAAAATGCTATGGAAAACGTACCGCGTGTTAAAGGTTTGGGAGCGCAGAGACAGGGACAAGCTGCAATTTTAAATAGTGGGAGCAGAGCAGGCCTCATCGAGAGGGCGAAGTTTGAGTAAAAGTTTGCAGGAGGCAAAGTCGCTAGCTGAGTGGATTTCTGGGGAAGAATGCTCCAGGCAGGTGAAAGAGCCCGGGCAAAAGCTTTAAGGCAGAATCGAGCCAGGCATGTGTTAGGAACAGCATGGAGACCAGTGTGGCTGGGGTTCGGGGAATGAGGGGAGAATAACAAGAGCTGCCATCAGCGGGGTGATGGGGTCCAGCTCACAGAGGGCCTCACTGGCCATTTGAAGGACTTTGGCATTTAGTCTGGGTGAAAAGGGAAGATGTGGGAGTATTTTAGGCAAAAGAACGATATGATCTGAGTTACATTTTAAGAAGATCATTCTGCTTTCCGTGTTGGGAATACTCTCCTGGAAGACAAGTGTGACAGCAAGGAGACCTAGAAGGAAGCTGTAGGAGAATAATCCAGGCGAGCAATGATGACTCCACCCAGGGTGGGAGCTGTGGGGGTGGAGGGAAGTGGTATGCGTGAGAGAATCAGCAATGTTACCAAGGACTTTGGTTTAAGCAATTGGAAGGACGCAGTTTCCATCAGCTGCAGTGGGAAAAACCTCTGACAGGGCAGGTTTGTGGGAGAAGATGAGAACTTCCCTTTTAGACATGTTAAGATTGAGGAGTGTCTGAGGTATCCAAGTGGACATGTCAAGTAGGCAGCTGCATACAGGAGTCTAGAATTCAGGAGAGACGTTGCTTACAAGATAGAAATTTGGGATTCATCACCATATTGATAAAGGAGTTTATTAAGAAAGTGAGTACAGGGAAAAAAGACAACCAAGGACTGATTCCTGGGACACTCCCAAATGAATAGATCTGGGAGAAGAAGGGGACTAAAATGAAGACCAAGAAGGACTAGCCAATGAGATATGAGGCAAAACCAAAGAATGTCCTGGAAGCCAAGTAAAGAAAATATATTGAGGAAAAGGGTGATCAACCATGCCATTGGATTTGCAGGTGAATTTCCTCCTCTACAAAATGCAGGCAATAATAGTGCCTTCTTGATACCGTAAATCAGATAATTTATGTGAATCGCCTATCCCAATGCCAGATGCTAATAAGGCCTCAAAAACGCTCCTTATTTTTATTTCTGTTTATAACATCCCTGAGAAATCACGCATCACTTATAAAGGCGTTCACGGGCCAGGATAACCCCTAGGGGGCGCTCAAGGCCTTTCCTTCTTCCTTATTCCTTTTTCTTGCAAAGAGCTCCGCGGTGGGTGGAGGACAAAATGGACTCCCAGTGGCAACTGAGTCCTTCATAGCAAAGGTTGGAAAACCCAGTGCAGGGGGCGTCAAACTTCAGTGTGGGTAAGAATTACTTGTGGAGCTTGTAAAAATGCAGGTGCGTAGCAGGCCCAACCACCAGAGATTCTAATAAAGTGAATGAGAAGGGACCTGCGGATCTGCACTTTTCTATCCTCAGTCATTCTAATGTGTGTATTCCCATGACGCTCCAGTGTAGGAGGAATGAAAAATAAGAGTAATTGGCCTGGAGCAAACGTCCTCTTCCTATTTTCTTCTCGGGCCCTTGGAATGATTTTTGCTTCTGTTTTTTGCCTCTCTCCCAGCTGGCCAGTGAGGTGCACCGACCCTGGGACTTTCTCACGAGGTCTCAGCAGGACCGGGGCAGTTCTACAGAAAGCTCCGTGGGAGGGGCGGCCTGGGCTACCTTTCAGTCTGTCCACATCGAAGGACACAGAGTGGTGCCTCCCGGTCCGCAGCTGGCCCCCAGATCTGCTTTATTTGGCCGGAACAGAAATGGCCAGTCCAGTGTTTTAATAAAATCTGAATTTGTTTCCAACATTAAAACTCAGGAGATTTCACATACAAACCCAGATTTCCTGCTTTTTTGGAATGATAAGAAGATATGGAACCTGGCCCCATGTTCTTACCTAGCAAAGCGGCTTCCTTCAGATGGGCATGGAGTCTGTAATTTGCCACTATCTGCTTCATTCCTTATTTTTTCCCCCAAAATCAATGTGTCAGTTCCCATTTATCATCATACTTACACTTCTGTTTTCCTTAAAGTTGAAGCAAATGAAATGATTCTTTGGAAAATAAAAATATAACAAGAGGGTCTAGTGTTTTCAAAAATAAATTTTCTTACGTCAGATCCTTTCTTTCGTTTATATTACTTGCCTGGCTTCCTAGGCATCGACGTTTGCTATCTCTGGTCTAGCTTTTCATCCAGAATCAAAAAGTTACCATTATATAAAAAAATGACATAGGCCGGGCATGGTGGCCCTAGCCTATAGTCCAAGCTACTCAGGAGGCTGAGGCAGGAGGATCATTTGAGCCCAGGAGTTTGAGACCAGCCTGGGCCGTATAACACAACCTTGTCTTTTGAAAAAAAAGAAAAATGTGGAATACTGCTCAGCAATAAACAAGGCATGAACTGCTAATGTACAATAAAATGAATGAATTTCAAAAATTAGATTGAGCAAAAGAAGTTAGACACAAATGTGTAATACTGTATAATTCCATTTATATGAACGTCTAGAAAAGGCAAAAGTAATCTATAGTAACAGAAAACAGAATTATGATTTCCTGGGGCAGAGATAGGCTGCAAAGGGAATGAGAAAACATTTCTGGAATGATGGAAATGCTATATACCTTAATTGTAATGGGCTTATATTATATATAAGGATACCTATTTGTTAAAACTCATCAAGCTCATACATCTTAAATGAGTGTATGCCAATTATACCTAATAAAGTCGATGTTTTTAAGTTACATAACAGAGTTGCCCAAAGAAAGAGATGCAATAAAGTGGGCCCTTGCCTAGGGTTCTTTTTTGTATATCACTGTCATGAATCTGCTATGGTAGGTGGCAGGACAGGACTCAGGATTTCAAGATTCACAAGCATCATGACCAATATTTCAATCTCCTAGAGATGCAAATAACATTTGGCAGAAGGCAGCAGATCGAGTTGACAGCTGAATTGGTGGAGGAGGTGCAGATGGGGGCACGAGTTCCCAGGGGACTTTAAACTGCCTGAGGACCTGCTCTTCAGGGCCTAGTTCCATGTGGAGAGAGCCTCAGGTCTTCCCCGGGAGAGGAGCTAGTAAGCTGCATTGGCAGAAACATGAAGGCTTTTCTTCTTTTCCTTCTTGCTCTTTCTCCTCCTCCTCTTCTCCGTCCCCCTCTTCCTACTCTTTCTTCACTAGACTCACTCAGGAACCACAACCTGCAAACGCATTATTCCTACTTGGTGGGCGACCTTCCGTGTGGAGGGTTTGGGCAGCCCCGGGGCCTTCTCCTGCAGAGCCAGGGCAGGCTGTGCTGCAAATGCACGGGGCTTCGGTGTGTAGGCTTCTGGCTTGGTTGTGTCTGACATTGATGGCAAACACTCCATTTTTCCTCCTTTCTTGTGTCATTTAGTCAGGGTTAAGAAACCCTGACTTGCATTGTTGGAAATACTAGACAATGAAATTTTGTGGTTAGATTGACCTATTCACAAGAACTTTACAGAACCCCCAATAAATTCCGAACTAAAGTACAGTTACATCGGAGTAGTAACAGATGCTGTGGGAACCCCACCCATATTCTCTTCCTTTACCACTTCCTCATAAGATGCCTGATTTCAACTGCAGCATTTATGTTTCTTTGCCTGAGAGTTTTCCAAAGTGGCTGTACCACTGTGCAATATCTGAGCATTCCAGTTGCCCCTCATCTTCAACACCACTTGGTATTGTCACGTTCTTTTTATTTTTAAGCTATTCTGATGTTGGTATTATAGTTTTAATTTGCATTTTTCTAATGTCTAATGATGTTGAGCACCTTTCATGTGTTTACTGGCTATCAGTATATCTCCTTTGGTGAAGTATCTAAGTATCTGTTCAAACCTTAGCTTTTTTTTTTTTTTTTTTAATTTGGTCATTCATTTTCTTACTGTTGAGTTTTGATAGTTCTTGACAAGAACTGGATATTCTGGACTTGTATTCTGGATACAAGTTTGTTGTCAGATTAGTGATTTAAAAATGCTTTCTTTCCCAATCTATGGCTTGTCTTTTCATGCTTTTAAAAGCGTCTTTCACAAAGCAAACGTTTTGTATTTTGATAAGGTCCAATTTATCGATTTTTTTTCTTTTATCTCTGTGTTTTAGGTATCGTATCTAGGACTATTTGCCTAACTCAAGCTCACAAATTAGAATGAACACCTAGGTGTTTATGATTCTTTTGAGTTAATTTTTTCTATGATATGTGAAAGGAGTCAAAATTAGTTTATTTGCATGTGGATGCTTCTTCCAGTTATTTTTTGATTATGTATTTCAGACAGTCTTTTCAATGATTACTTCACTTGTGTTTTTTCTTTTCTTTGCTCCCCAGATGTAGCCAATATCAAGACTTTTGTGCATATCTTTCTGATCCAATTTATACACATTTTGATATAAATATGTATCTTTAAATTTTTTTTTTTTTTTGAGACAGGGTCTCACTCTGTTGCCCAGGCTAGAGTGCCGTGGTATCAGCGTAGCTCACAGCAACTTCAAACTCCTGAGCTCAAGCAATCCTTCTGCCTCAGGCTCCCGAGTAGCTGGGATGACAGGCATGCGCCACCATGCCCGGCTAATTTTTTCTGTATATTTTCAGTTGTCCAGCTAATTTCTTTCTATTTTTTTAGTAGAGACAAGGTCTCGCTCTTGCTCAGGCTGGTAACTATGTATCTTTAAATACATATAATATTATATTTATTTTATAGTTTTTAAGCATCTTGATACATGTAGATGTAGTTTATTACTTTTAAGTGCTATATAATATTGTTTCACTTGAGTGTACCACCTCTATTGCTTTAGTGATGGGCATTAAAGTAGAATCCATTTTTTTCACTAGTACAAATATCACTACAGTAACCATCCTTGTACACGTTCCTTGTGACCATGTAAGAGTTTCTCCAGGACGCATGACACAAATTCAATTGCTAGGTACTAGGATGTGTCTTTTTACTGAAATGGCTGAACCAATTGACAATTCCACAGCACAGAATGATTTACAATCCCACAACTTCACCAAATTACAAGATTCTGAAATTACTGTCACTATGATAGGTATAAAATAGATATTTAAAAATTTATATTCACCTGATTACTAGTGAGATCAAGCATCCTTTTAAATGTTTATTGTTCATTTCCGAATTGACCTTTTCTGTAAGTTTCTTCTTCATATAAGTTTTTAATTTTGACAAAGATATTTATCAATATTTGCAATATAGAACTTCTTATATCTTGTTTAAGAAATAGTTTTCTAGGCCAGGTGCGATGGCTCCTGCCTGTAATCCTAGCATTTTAAGGCTGAGGCAGGCGGATTGCTTGAGGTTAGGAGTTCGAGACCAGCCTGAGCAAGAATGAGATGCCGTCTCTATAAAAATGGAAAAATTAGCTGTATGGTGGCTTGTGCCTATAGTCCCAGCCACTCAGGAGGCTGAGGCAGGATGATCTCTTGACCCCAGGAGTTTGAGTTTGTAGTGAGCTATGATTATGCCACTGCACTGTAGTCTGGGTGACACAGTGAGACCCTGTCACCAAAAAAAAAAACTTTTCTACTCTGAGCTCATAAAGTTATTTTTCTGTATGTTCTTATAATTTTTTCATATATAATTTTTCAGTTGAGTAATTCCCCAGAAGTTAAGTCTACTAAGATAAATCTTCACACAGGGAAATGCACTAATCTTAAATATATCATTTCATGAGTTTTGACAAACATATGCTCATGCGATCCATACCTCAATCAAAATATAGAACGTTTCCATCACCCTAGAATTTCCCTTGTGCCCCTTCCCAGTCAACCCCATTCCCTGAAGCCATCACTGTTTTGATTTTTTTCTACCATAGATTATGTATATTTACCTATTCTAGAAATTCATGTGAGTGGAATTATACACTATGTACTACGTATGTGCACAGAATCATACACTTTTTTGTGTGGTCCAGCTTTTTTAACTCAGTGCAACAAGTTTGAGATTTGTTCATGTTGTTGCATGTGTCTGTATTTCATCAATTTTTATTGTTGGGTAGTTCCATGGTATGGATGTATTAGCTTGTCCTACTGAAGGATGTCTGAGCTGACGATTCCAGTTTGGGGTTATTATGAATAAATTTGCTATGAACATTCCAATACAAGGCCTTTTGTGGACTTGGTTTTTCTCTCCCTCAGATAAATATCTAGGAGTGGAATTGCTTGGTAGCTACTTGAGTTTTAAGTTCACAGGTGATGGTCACCAGCATAGATTGATAGATTGTGGATTGATTGATTGCACTTGGTGAATAAAACCCATGAAACTTTCCTTTTTTTTCTCTCTTTAGTTTTCTCTGCCTATTCCTTCCCACCCTCCCTTCCCTCCAAGGTCATCAGCTGTAATAGCAATGTGATTCTAGATACGAGACATTTATTGGAGTCTTGCAACACTATTTCAACTTGGAAAACATTCTTTTATAAGGCAACAGTTTTCAAAATTCTGCAGAGAAAGTGGAAGCTATTTTTCAAATGAAATCTTCTAAGGAACCATGATATAAAAAAATACTTCTTAAAAATGGGGCTGCTTGACCGGGTGTGGTGGCTCATGCCTGTAATCCTAGCACTTTGGGAGGCCAATGTGGGAGGATCACTTGAGGCCAGGAGTTCCAGACCAGCCTGAGTAACACAGCAAGACATCCTGTCTCCCCCATCTCTACAAAAAATTAAAAAATTAGCCAGGCCAGTGGCACATGCCTGTAGTTCCAGCTAGTTGGAGGCTGAGGCAGGAAGATATTAAATAGCTTGAGCCCAGGAGTTTTAGGTTGCAGTGAGCTATTAATATGATGACACGAGGCCGGGCGCGGTGGCTCACGCCTGTAATCCTAGCACTCTGGGAGGCCGAGGCAGGTGGATCGTCCTGAGCTCAGGAGTTCAAGACCAGCCTGAGCAAGAGCGAGACCCCATCTCTACCAAAAATAGAAAGAAATTAATTGAACAGCTAAAAATATATATAGAAAAAATTAGACGGGCATGGTGGCGCATGCCTGTAGTCCCAGCTACTCGGGAGGCTGAGACAGTAGGATTGCTCGAGCCCAGGAGTTTGAGGTTGCTGTGAGCTAGGCTGACGCCACGGCACTTGCCCCAGGCAAGAGAGTGAGACTCTGTCTCAAAAAAAAAAAAAAAAAAAAAAAAAAAAAAAACCACACAACAAAAAAAAAAAAAAAAAAAAAACAACAATATACTCACACACTAAACACATAAAGATAGATAGTCCCTGATCTCCTGCTTTTACTTGACAGGAGGAGCCCCCACCTTTTGAAGACAAAACAGCCATCAGAGTTGGGCCTACAAGCAACTGGAAACTGCTTCTAGGCCAGGAAAAAAGTGTATGATTCATGCAAAGTCCAGCCTGGCCTGCCTAAGAGTCCATATGGACAGAGATGCCGGGAGCTCGCTCATGGGGCTGTCACAAGAGACAGTGGGCTTTTCAGGTTCTGCCCATGCTCCCACTTGGTTCTAGCTCAGCCTATCTTTTCACCCTCGACTTCCCTCTCCCTCTCTCTTTTTATCTCGTTTTTCAATTCTAATTTGTTTCCCCTCTCCTAGACCTCAAATGCTGGTGTGAATGTACCTAGATGGATGCCTCACCTTGGCTGACTCTTCTTGATTTGGACACCAATGGGGACTTCTAATTCCAGTGCATGCTTGAAGCACATTTTGAAAAATAAGCACTGTCCTTGTCCTTAAAGGATTATAATAAAATAGAGGAAAAAAATAGTTCAAGTATGACATCAGCAAAATGTAAAGCACTCCTATTCGGGGTAAGTCTAAACCGATTCACTAATCCTATGTTATCTGAATTCACTTATTGCTTTGGACTCATAAGATATCTAAAATCACTTAAATATTTAAGTAATAATACATAAGTAAATTGACATCGTGGTAGCATTTGTTAGAAAAAATTTGATTTGTAATTTAAACACATTGAAAAGAGTTAGAGTTGTAGCTATATAGCAGAAAGGATTACTTGAAAATAGCTTTCAGAAAAAGGTAATTCTCAAGTTTAGATTTAAATCAGGAAAGAATGTGTTTCAGCATTCAGTTAATTCAATGAAGAGATGAAGGTATTAATCGGAAAATTTATCAAATTCATCTAACCCTTAGATGAATCCCACAGTCCTTACAACAGAACTTGGTAATTACACGACGGACTCTGTCAAAGTGAGGCTTGAACACAGGTTCCTCTTCTCTCCCCAAGAAAATTAGAGTTACTAATATGGTCTGTGATGATTATTTACACAATAAGGTACAATAAAATGAGAAAAAATATTTGGAACTAAATTTACTGATTATTTTTAAAATGCCATCTAGCAAATTATAGACATTCCTCCCCTGCCCCTGAGTTTCCTTTAAATTAATATCCATTCTGAATTTTTGATAAAATGCCTTCTAATGGTTTTCTGTGGGCCCAAATAAATAATAATAACTAACTCCAAATATGTTATTTAAGATGTTAGACATTTGCTCCCAGGACTCTACCAGAAGATCGTAGAGTTGAATCACAGCCTTATATTTAGCTCCTGAAGTTTTTCAGGTCAAAAGAATTCTGGTAATCCATCAACCAAGTTTCAACTGGCTTGTACCAGATTCTCTCTGAAAATCTGTTCTCTATTCCATTCTTGCTCAACAAAGACTCCTAAATAATGGTTCAAGCTCAGTTTGAGGAGGAATATCATGACCATGTGGACAGGTTTTCAGTTCAAATCCTCATTTGATTTCATCTTCTCCATTGGATGCTATAGGACCTTTACTAGCTCACCAAATAGACTTCAAGCTGTAGAGCAAACACAAGGTTTCAAGTGTCACAAGAGATAAATCAAGTGCTTGAAACTAGAGCAATCAATAATTTTTTTGCAAACAGAATAGAAAAAACAACGAGCTTGCTTGTTTCTCTTTCCCATGCATTTTTTTCACAAATCAGCTCTTCGGTCTGTTTCACTATTCACAGAAACTTGCTTATCAACTCTAATTCTAGTTAGAACAATTCATCTAATCTTTTTAGATCTGCAGTGTCAACCACCCTTATTTTTCTTACAGTTCAAATAGAACATATAAAAGATACTAGCATGTGTCATCTAATTTCCTGATCTTTCTCATTATGACATCCTGTAATAATTGCAAAATCATAGTTAAATACCAATATGACAATGCCATTCACTGCTTTTCACTATATTGACTTGGTAGTACAAAAACATTTCAAAAAATGCATTTATGTACAGAGTTTAAACAGTCTCAGGATTGCAGAATTTTAAAGTAAGACAAAGCTTTTCAAAGAGCATTGAGTCCAACATCTGCATTTTACAGATGAGGAAAATGAAGGATGGAAAGTGTAAACTACTAGTGCAAGATCTTTCGACATTCTTCGAAATGTTCTTTATTGTGTCCCCAAAAAAGTTATGGCAGTGTCTAAACCTGGCCCAGCTCACTGCTAAGTTTCAGCTTTCTTCCCTCTCCCCACATCTAACATTCAGTCAATCATCAGGCCTTCCCCATTCCACCTATTAACTTCTCCCAAATTTGTCTCTCCTCTCCTCGTCCAATGTCACTGCTGCATTTTGGGTCATCATTGCCTTTGGGATAAAGTCCACACTGCTTAGCTTGGTAAGAGCTCTTCACAGGCTTAACCCTGTCCATCTTTCACTTTCGTTGTCTTCACTTGCCTCTTTCATCCTGTACTCCAACAAATGATGAACTCCTTGCAGTTCTTTGAATAGGCGATGATCTTTCTCACGTTTAGTTCTTTGTACTTGTTCTTGAACATACAATTTCTTCTTCTTCTCCCCATGTCCATTTACCTGACTAGGGTCTATTTGCCCATTAGATCTAGCTAAGCTACCCTTACCCCTCAAACCATTCTGATTTGGGGCCCCTTTTATGTATTCTTATAATACCCATATTTCTCAGAGTAACTTTTACCTTCTCACAGTATTCAGAAGCTGCATTGTAATGGGCAGGTAGCTTATCAGGATCCACGTTTAGAATGTAAGTGCCTTGGGGACAGATTGTATATTGTGAGTTGTTATGTCTTCAGAACCTAACCCAGTGCCCAGCAAAAAAAAAAAAAATAATAAGTATTTAAAAAAAATAATAGCAACACCACCAATAATAATAGCTAATGCTTTTTATTTATTTCCTGTGTCGGACACTGTGGCCAAGTGGCCACCTGCATTATCCATACCACTTTCATGATGGTTAATCCTATGTGTTGACTTAGCTAAGCCACAGTACCCAAATATTTGATCAAACACGTCTGAATGTTTCTGTGAAGATATTGTTTAGATGAGATTAACATTTAAATCAGCAGACATTGAATAAAGGAGATTATCTTCTACAACATGGGTGGGCCTCATCTATGACTGAAGGCCTTAGGAAGGAGACTGCCTTTTCCCAGGAAGAAGGAATTCCGCCAGCAGACTTCCTGCAGACTCAAGCAGCAACATTGATTCTTCCACAAGTCTCCAGCCTGCTGCTCTACCCTTCGAAGTGTGGACTTCCCCAGCCTCCATGATCATGTGAGTCAATTCCCTCATATAATTCTCTCTCCGTCTCTCTTTCTCTTTCTCTCTCCCATCTCCATGTGTATGTACACACATATACATGTATACGCCCTACTGGTTCTCTGGAGAAATCTGACGAATACATCTTCCAATAGCCCTATCATGAAAGCAATATTATTATTTTATTATTTTAATTTAGAAATAAGGAATCAGGGCCACAAACAGGTCAGTAAGTTAACTGTCCAAGGTCATTTATCTAGTAAGTGGAGAAACCAAGACCTGAATCAAAGTCTATTTGACCATAAAATTAAAGATTTTAACTATAATATGGTAGGAATGAAGGAATAATTAAACAAATGAATCAACGGATAAATGATACTGGCTCATTCTTTACTTAGATATCATAAGTACTTAAGTGCAATATTTCTGAAAGCTGTAATGATTCACAATCTTCTATCTGAAATACACCTAAAAAATCATCCACTCAATCTGTTATTTTACTGATGACAAGTCTGAGGCTCACTGTTGTTATTCAGTTAGTGAATGACTTGTGAGTTATAAAATCCAGGTCTCCTGAGGGTCAATACTGGAATCCTCCTGGTAGGCCAACACAACCTCTTCCACAATAGCATTTGGTTATTGACTCCAATTTTCTATGGAAAATGCATTACATAAGCAAATATCCCTGGAGTTGAATCCTGGGGCCACCACACTGGCCAACTCTAAGGAGCAACATTCCATCTCTTCCCTCCAAGAACTACAGAGCCAAAGCTCCATTACACATGAATTCCAAGTCTAGCTAATGCAGTCCTCAAACCACAGTATGGTTTAACCATCTGTGGTTATCCCATTAAAACAATGGGATAAAAAGGAGGAAGGAATTTGTTAACACAAAGTTGGACTTACTGAATTCTTCAGCCAGAGTTAGTAGCTTCCCTTGTTCATTGCCCATAGACCTTAGAGCAGAACTCCAAAATGTCATCCATCACAAAGGCCTTTAATCTTTTATTGACCATTACATTAAGGGTGCTTAATGGTGCCTGTGACATTTCCAGTTTTCACATAATATACACTCAGTGAATATTTGTTGAATGAATGCTTATTCCCGAATGGTGGCTAAGCCTATTTGGCTGATGGAGATTTCAAGATGAAAGGCAATCTCACCTTAACTTCCCAAGCATATCTTTTCTATCATGGCCACCAACACAAGTGTCTTAAAACTGCAAGAATATTAATGACAGCATATGAAGATATGCCAGGAGAGGCATATTCCCGACCTTCCAGGAAAACACAGTGTAATATTTGCTTTCCTGATCACCCATTACAGTCTCATTTCTATGGTAGAATGAAATCTCTGGCCTTTGTAATTAAGAGACAATGTAAGTGTGGCAGGAACAACAATAAGATGAAATTAAGAAAAGAGAAAAATTGATAGCAGCTTAAATTCTCTGAGGAGAAAAACAGGAACTATCTCAGGGGAAACATTTATCTTTTTTTTAGAAAAATGCTTCCATATGTTGGCCAGATGCGGTGACTCACACCTGTAATCCTAGCACTTTGGGAGGCCAAGATGGGAGGACCACTTGAGGCCATGAGTTCAAGACCAGCCCTGGCAACATAGCAAGATCCCACCTCTACAAAAAATACAAACATTAGTCAAGCATGGTGATGCTTGTCTGTATTCCTAGCTATTTGGGAGGCTGAGGCAGGAGGATTACTTAAGCCCAAGAGTTTGAGGCTGCAGTGAGCTATGATGATGCTACTGCACTCTAGCCTAGGTGACAGAGTGAGACCCTGTTTCAGTAAAAGAAAAAAAGATGCTTCCATGTGTCTGTTGGCTATGAAAGAAAGAGCCTAGGCTAGCAAGGATGGAAGATATTGCATAAAAAGGAGGCTTGATTCTTCTGCATGATAAGGTATTATGTGATTTTCAAGTTGGTCCCTGGTACTTTGAGGCAAATAATGGGCATAAAAGTCTATGACAGGAATGATAAGTCCAACCACATAGCCAACATAGCAGTTGACAGAGATAATAAAGGGTGGCAGCCTGAAAGACATTGTCTGTGACAGAGCAGGGGAAGGATTTTAAGACCAGTAATGTCCACTGTCCATTGTTGGTTGTTTCTTACCCTGAGGTATAATTCATCTTTGTTATCACTACCCTTAAGTAAAATCTAAAGCACATGAAGTATTGCAGTAGAGGTGCCTTAGGGCATGAACCAGAGGGAGTGAAAGAGCATGGGAAGATATGAGCTGCTCTGACATGGCCAGAATAACAGTTCAGAAGGAAAAGTGGGCACACTGCCCTGGGAATCACTCTCCAGAATCATAAAGGTTATCAGATGTTTTGCCATTGTGCAGAAGACCTCTGATATAACCAAGGGTTACTAGGGACACCTGGAGACCTTGAGGATATTCTGCTCAGATAACACAATAGATCAGTTAAGATGGAGGACTATTGTAATTTGAGGCAGATTTCTGGGTAATTATATATTTGTCTCATTCCACAGTAGTGGGAAAAAAAAGCCTCCCATGGAGAAAGAGAAACAGAGAGGCAGACACACAGAAAGAGACAGGTAGGGAAAGATTAACATTCCCGCTTGGGGAGCTAGAGCATGTCTCCTGTCACAAGCAAACGGAGTCTTTTCTATCCATGACCCTTACTCTACTTTATAACCAGAAAACACTTCTAACCTTTCCTATAATAAAGGGATAATAATACCTACAATGCAAGATTGTTCAAAGATTTAGCATTAAAATACTTTTAATAATGTTTGGCACAAATAAACACTCAATGAATGCCACCTATTGTATTATATATCATTTCTAAACAAAATAATAAAAATAGCAATCTAGATTCCTAAGCACAAAGAGGCCAAAAGAATAAGAAAAATCTTTCTTTGCTTCTTTCTGGGGCCTCTTTTTGCCCTTTGGGACAATTAACTAAAATAACAAAAAAGAAAAAAGAAAGAAAGAAAGAAAGAAAGCACTTCTGAGTATCAGGGATAGTGTGTTTAGATTCAGGTTTTCATGAGTCACTGTGAAATGCTTCTGCCAGCCTCACATTGGCTAGGCCAGATCCTCTCGGTTTACATATGCATTATTCTTTTGTGTTTCTGCTCTGCTTCTCTCCTTGTTGGGGGTGTAATGCTGGCCAACATTTTCAATTAGCTCTAACAGCTATTAAGACTCATCCATTAAAATTCGCTTCCCCACAGAGCTAAAGAGTAATTTTCTGCATAAACCTCTTAGGGTTGTTATAAGGATCAAATTAAAGAAAGTGTGAAGAAGTCTTGTGCAAGGCTGCTTTGCTGAGAGGGCAGAGAAGTAGATTGGAACATGGCATTTAGAATCAAAACTCTTCTTTATTCAAAACCTTCTGGTTGTTTTCTTCGTACTCAATGCCTTGCTTTTCTCACTTAAAAATAATAATGATAACTACCATTGATTGGGTGGCTTCCATCTCATCAATTAAATTCTGACCACGGCGTATTGTTTGCATATGTCATTTGGTGCTCACAATCTCAGGACGCATGATCTTATTATTTTTTTGAGCTTCCATGTGAGGAACTGATAGTCAGAGAGGTTAAGTAACTCACTTAAAATCACACAGCTATTCAGTGGTACAGCCAAGAGCCCAACCTAATTCAGCTGGACTTCAAAAATCATGCTACCTACTACGTTGTGAAAACCAAGTGAAATAATGTATATGAAAAATCATTCTAACTATAAAGTCTTACGGTATCGTTAGCAATTATTATTCTAGTTTAAAAGGCTTATTCTCAAGTGAAACAAAGCATTCAGAATCAGTCCCACAGAAGAAAGAAAATTTAAAATAAAATGCCTTAAATTAGTTTATGTAGAGCAACATAGGAAAAAGAAGACTCCAATTTGCTCCAACCAGGTAATTTTTTTAAGTCAGAGAATCACTGTTATCCCATTTAATGAATATGCGCTGTGTTACACACTGTACTCAAACACTGTAGGAAATGGGATCTAATTAGGAGAGAGAGGAAGCAAATATGAAAAAACACATAGGAATATGCAAAGTAAAGGAACTTTTTATAGCACAATGCTAAGGCACACACAGTGAAGCCAACTTTGGAGTACTAATCATCCAAGATATCTTATGGACAATTCTGGCAGATTTTGAATAAAGAAGTCTCAGCATGAGTAATGGCGGACAAAGCACCAGGCACACTAAATGTCTGTGTCTCAACACCAGCAAGATGAAGGGAGGGAAGAAGAGAACTAATATATGATGAGCTAAGGATTGTCACATTCACTTCATTTATATTGTCTCATATATTCTTCATGACAACCCATGAGGTAGACATGTATTCATTAATTCATCCATTTTTCCTAGCAATTACTTATTAATGCCTAGCAAATGCCAAAATTTGTGTGAAGCATCAAAATATATAAGATGAATAAGAAACAAATTCAAGAAACAGAGAATCTAAACTCATGAGGTTTCTTTAGATGTCTCCAGTTTGACAACAAGGAAACTGAGGCTCAGAGAGGTAACATAATTTGCCCAAGTTCACCCAATACAGTAAATTATTACCTGAACTGGGTTTGAACTGATGCTCACATCTTCACTTTTCTATAGTCGTGCACTTACTGTGAGAAAGAATTTATGTTGTGGTAAAAGGTGAGATGAATTCTACTTGCTTACTGTGGCAAAATGTGAGGACTGGGTAACACTTGGTGGTAGTGAAACAAATATCTCTCCCTTATTCTCAGTAATTGTGCTCTGGAAGTTTTCATAATAACAAAGATATTTTTTAAATTCCACTTGCTTCATCTGATATATATTGTTGGTAACCTCAACTACTGCCTGGAATTATTGCCTTAATATCATGGGTCAAGTGAGTTAATTACAACAGAGATCTGGTGTTTAAAATAATGAAAGCTTTCAATTCTCTTTCTGAGCAAGGATATGGAACTATATGGCTTTAGATCAACTAGACTCAATAGTTTCCTGAGGGGAATGAAAAACTTGAAATCACAGCTTCTGTGGTAAAAAGAGCTCCTTTCAATACAAGTGACAGAAACTCATTTCAATCTACATTAAGCAAAAAATGAAAAATTATTTGCACAGGTACTGGGAAATTAGAGGTAAATCCAAGGACTCAAGTAATGTCCTCGGGAATATTTTTCTCCACTTCTCTAGTTGGCTTTACTCTTGCAATCTAATTTTACATGGCAGGATTTCCCTAGAGTGGGGAAAATGGCTGCCAACATTCTCAGGCTTTCATCATCACAGTTCTGTATCCACATATCAAATCTTATGGAAGAACTCTGATTGGCCCTGCTAGGATCACATGCTTTCTCTTGGACCAATCACTATCATCCAGGCATTATGATACCATGATTAGTCAGGGCTGGATACTTGCCCACCACTGTAGCTGTTGGTGATTAACAGCCTCACCAAAACTCCACAGAGACCTTGTCCCAAAAAGGAAATGGTGGGAAGGATAATGAACCAAAACAATACAAAAACCTATGATAGAACCTCTCTCCAAAATACCATGGCTTTTGAAAGTCTGATTTAGCTACAAGTGAGAGAAAGACTTCAGTAAGTTGAGATTTATTTATACACATTTTTCATTTTGTAATTTTTATAAACTGCAGCAGCAAAACTACTGTACAACTCTGAGGGCACCATTCACATTACCTACAATGAGTTATGTGTTGAATAAAACGGGAATGATGCCCCCTGTGTGCAATGTGGTGGCCCTGACCTAGAACAAAGTGATTAGAAACGGGTACAGCTGAGGCACAAAATTTTATTTAGCTGATTACACATGCATATAAAGTAAACATACTGTTTGTAACTTTTGTGCATTTGGTTGGTTGTTGGCAACCGTGTTTACATCTTGAGAGCACATAGCAAATTGCTGCACAAGTTGCTGTGGTGCCTGAGTTTTTCTACTAGTAGAGTTTTTTATTGACTGTAAAAAACCCTATTTCCATACGGTTGTTTGCATGATGAAACATACTTCCAAATAAAAAATAAGCGGAGGAGAATCTCTTTTATTCCACCTAGAAAACACATTCCTCTGTTCATATGTAAACCTGCTCCAAGTGATTTATTCCTAAAGATGATTGTTTAATAATTTTAGAAGAACAATTAGGGTTGCCATTAGTTTTCAATATTTCAAGCGCAATCTTTTAAATAACGTCACATTCAAGGCCAATGTAGAAGCTGTCCGTTATCTTGAACTTTTTTCTCAATCAATGAGATTTAAAATGGTAAAAAGATAAATCAACTTAATTGCACATCAATTAATCCTTAAATCAAATGATGTGCAGGGCATGAAGGACATTGGGCTTTTATGTATTTAGCGATTTTCTAAGATGAGACTATGACTTACTTAGGTAAAAAGAAATCATAGCCCACAAAGCATTGGGTTTCCATTTATAAGTAAATATTGAACATGTGATGATAGTGTCTCACATAAGGAAAATACCATGATTTTCACAGTAAATATTACAATATAACTGACAATTTGTTTGGGAAACTCGTAGTGGAATTGAAAAGGGTCTCTGGGGCAATTGAGATTCTCCCCAAAGTTATTGACTGAACAGTTGTCATAATTCTTTAGGGCTTTCTCGACAGGCGGCTGTCAGATCCAGGTCTGCATAATACTGGTGATGGCTTTTCTTCAATAACAGTGAGCATCAGGCTCCATGATTTGTAAACCTTTATAAATTTTCTTCCCTTTGGCTTGAAGATGTCTTGCCTTAGTTGGTAATCTTTCTTGCCTTTGTAGAAAATTTTGGCCCTCTCTTTTTACACGTCAAATTTTTATCTGTTCATAGCATCTCATATATCATGTGTTTATTTAGAATGTCATCTTCCCCTTGCAAGCTTTCTGTAAATGTTTCAGTGTCAGAGTTTGCCCACAGTTACTTTTATCCACATCTGATTGATTTGGATAGGTATGCGCTGTGAATACCTGGCCCCAAATGTTGAATCTTTTAAAAATATGTTTGCCTTAATTGTTTCCCAATCCACTCACCCTTGCATCCCCTCACACACACTCAGAAATTGGCACAGCACTTTTTCTATAGACTTGGATAAAGTATCAGTTACAGTCTGCTCCCTGGGACTGCTTTGCTTTGTGACATAGATGCACATAAAGTTTACAATCAAGAATGTTGGAGCTGGAAGTAACCAATGGAAAACTGAGGTTCAGAACTGTTACTGTGATGTGCCCCAACCAAGGCTACATCAAATTAAATGAGATGCATCCCATTTTCTAGGTTAGTGCCCTTCTTTCTGCTCCCTGTTGTTTCCTGTGTGAATTTGACCTTGAAAATTAGATATGTTTAAAGGAAGTTTAAATCAACTCTCCTCTCTAAAATACTCAGGGGTGAATTCAAGGTCACTATGGCTCAGCTCTTATAATCTATCATTTAATGGTCAACATTACTACAAAGTAAATAATTAGGCCTTATCTTCTTTTTAAAAAAATAAAATTTTGGTTTAGAATAGTTCTAGATTTACAGAATTATTGGAGATAATACAGAGAGTTCTCGTGTACCCCACACCCAATTTTTCCTACTACTAACATCATACAATAGTGTGGTACATTTGTCACTGTTAATAAACCAATATTGATACATTATTATTAATTTTGTCTTCTTTTGTAACATCGTAATCTGGATTTGCACTAAGGAAGGTGCTTTATCATTGTTGAAGGGAATACATAAATTTATCAGAGATATTAAGTGAAAATTATCAATAAATCATTATTGTTTAAAGTTATTCTTATTTCTGACCTCAAATCCTTTTTTCCAATGGACTAAGCTCTCATCTATTTGTTTAACAAATACTTAATATTGTGTTTACTGTGTGGCAGAGACTGTTCAAGGTCCTTTAAAAATGGTAAGCATTTAATCCTCATAATATCCCTGCATACTGTTATTGTCCTCATTTTACGATTGAAAACTGATACTCAGAGAGGTTAAGTAACTTGCTCAAGGTCACAAAGTGCAGTCTAGCTTGAATCATACTCTTCATCACACATGCGCTCCTGTGCTTTTCCTCTAGCGGGTAGAATCCTTACCTTGTTTATTTCTGTAACTCTTCCCCTGACTCCTGCAGGACTACTTGCAAGTGGTACGGTGGGTGTGCTAGTCTGCTCAGTCTACCATAAAAGATGACCACGCACTGGGTAGCTTACACAACAGAAGTTTATTTTCTCATAGTTTCAGAGGCTGGAAGTCCAACATCAAGGTGCCAGCAGGGTTGGTTTCCGGTGAGGCCTCTCTTCCTGGCTTGCAGATGGCTATCTTCTCTCTGTGTTCTCACGTGGCTGTTCCTCTGTGTACAATGACTCCTGATGTCTGTTTCTCTTCTGATAAAGACACCAATCCCGTTAGATTAGGACTCCACCCTTATGCCCTTGCTCATCCTTAATGACCTCTTCAAAAGTTATCTCCAACACAGTTACCCTGCGGGTTAGGGTTTCCACACATGGATTTGGTGGGGTGGGGCGGGGGAGCGGGGGAGATACAATTCAGTCCATAATAGTAGGTAATCATGAAATGTTTGCTAAATTGAATTTACATTTTAAAGCAGTGCACCCAATATACAGTCAACCATGTGATTTTTGTTGGTGTCGTTTTGGTTTTAATCACCTCAGACGCACATTTATAATAACATTACAGTTCAATCTTAGGTCTTTGATCTGTGGCACCATCATCTTCATAGTTTATCTTTTATTCTTTCCAAGTTATTTCCAGGAAACAAGATAGTTGCCATTAAAGTTATTGTTACAACCAAGCGCTTTTGTCATTTTTTTCCCCATAAGCTTTTATAACCACATCATAGTGAGATCAAAGCAGCTAATTTATCATTGCTAAAAAAATCATTATGCTGTCAATGTAAGCAACTGACTTTTGCATTTTAGATCCCAGCTGATGATTTGTTTACTTATTATCTTTTCTTTATGAGTCATCTTTCAATTTCAAAGGTAACTAATTGCAAACAATTCAGACAATACAGAAATATGTAAACTCTGTCATCCTTCCTCATTGTCTCCACCCCAACCCTAGCAAATTCTCTCCTTAAATTAACCACTATCAGCAGTTAGGCGGGCATTCTTCCATATTTTTTTCTATGCATGCTAGATAGATAGATGATACATACATACATACATACATACACATAGTTTTGTTTTTAATCTTTTTTTAATGATCATATATCCTGTTGCTCTGCAACTTTCTTTTATTAATCAACAATACATCCAAGTGATGGCCCCCTGTCATCACAGAAAGATCTGCAGAGCAGATTATCTGAACCAGCCCTAAGCAAATGGCTATGGATTCTACCAACCTGCACATTTCTTTTCCAGACTATGAGAACGTGTGAACAGAAACTGTAAGAAAGAAAAAACTCTCGGAGATTAAACTTCCTGCAATCTTAAAATCAAATTAGTTGCTTTACCTTGTTCCCCAACACCTCTTCCACATTTGTTTTTTTTTTTTAATTTGATACAGGGTCGCTCTGTCACCAGGCTAGAGGGCAGTGGTGTCATCATACACAGCTCACTGCAACCTCAAACTCCTGGGCTCAAGCAATCTTCCTTCCTCAGCCTCCCAAGTTGCTGGGACTACAGGTGCACCCCACCATGTCCAGTTAACTTTTCTATTTTTTGTAGAGACAAGGTCTTGCTATGTTGCTCAGGCTGGTCTTGAACTTTTGGCCTCAAGCGATCCTCCCACCTCAGCCTGCCAAAGAGCTCTTCCAAATTTTTCATGTATTAAAAGCTTTGCTTGCTTCAAAAATAATTTTTGTGAAGCTTTTCACCTATCACCGGGAGTGAGGTAATGCCACCTTGCAAAGCAATTCCACCTTCTGCATTGTGTACTACCATGAAAGGAAGTGCAATGCAGAGCAATAAGAACCAAAAAGCTTTTAATTATCACAACAATATCCCCCCTAATTTGACTGCAGCAGAGCTGTCAATGAAACTGCCTAGAAAACAGGAAATGAATGTAGATAGAAAGCTGAAAGGCATCAACAGATCAGAGCGTCTCTTCTCTGCTTAACAGCAAGACAATGAGTCATTAGTAGGAATAACCAGTCGGTTCCCTCTCTCCTTCCTCTGCCTGCTTGCTCACAAAAGCTCCTCCACTTGTGGAAATGCAGATGTACAGCAAGTTCACTGAAGAGGAACTGATGAGTAGAAATGAAAGGGGCAGCCTCCAAAAAGCAGAGAATACTGGCAGTCAACTTTGGAGTAGATGTTTATGGGTTATTAAATTTTATAAATTATCAAATTATATGAATCTGCTCCAAAGTGGTGATATCAGCACACTTTTGAATGATTCTTCTGCTGCTCTGCCAGGGATGTATTGCTCTCGTAGACACTGTTTTTTCTTTACTTCTACTGCAGCTCCTCTTTCCACATGTGTAAGTTTCTGCAAAATTCAACTTTATGCTGAAGTCCATCTACTTCAAGTCCATTGCATCTCATGGAGATCTCTCTCTCTCTCTCTCTCTCTCTCTTTTGAGACAGCGTCTCACTCTTTCACCCAGTCTAGAATGCAGCAGCATGATCATAGCTCACTGCAGCCTCAAACTCCTGTTCTCAAGCCATCCTCCTGTGTCAGCCTCCTGAGTAGCTGGCACTACAGGTGCGCCACCATGCCCAGCAAATATTTTTATTTTTTTTGGAGAGACGAGATCTTGTATTACCCAGGCTGGTCTCAAACTCCTGGCTTCAAATGGTCCTCCTGCCTTGGCCTTCCAAAGTGCTGGGATTACAGGTATGAGCCACCATGCCCGGCTGATATCTCTCTTTTCTAAACTCATAGCATAAGCTGCTTACACCAAGCACTTGCCAAATGTTGAAGAACTTTTTGACATATATTGCAACAGGATTTAATTTTCACCAGTTTTACCTCTTGATTTTCTAACTGTGAAATAATCTCTCTTAAGGCTTTGCACTGTGTGTGTTTTAGAAACGTCTGACAGTTTCCAACAGACTGCCTCAAGGACCAGGTCAAAAAATATATTTTCTATGAAGTTTTGCCAAAGCAGTAGGGTAAGATTTGTTGCTTCCCATTTCTTCAGTGTGAATTTGTACAGTCCCTCTGAAGTAGGAAATAAAAAAATCATAGTGTTTTTCTTAAATGCTTAAAGAAGAAGTGAAAGTTTGAAGTTGACAAAGTAGGATGATTCTTGGGCACAATTTAAGGCTAACACCTAGTGAAAGCATGTATTAAGAGTTAATGACAGATTCTGATTTAATGGGCAGCTGGTCAATGAAACACACAGACCTGCAGAGTTGAAAGGCACATAGGTGGTGTCCACTAAAAGGACATCCTGCTGTTTACCTCAGGGCCATTTCCACGAACAGCAATACATTTACAATTAGAAACCGTGATCTAGTTAGGCAGTCTCAGCTAATGCAGTATAATTTTCTCCAGTTTTGATCCCACTTCCTATTTCTTTATGCTACATAAAATATATGAGGTTAGAAATGCACACACACATGCACGCATATATTCTAAATGGTTATTGTGTTAGTTAATCAAATTGAGATGGGATTTCTGTACAATATTAATACCACCTTTCTCCCCTCAAAGCACATTTGCTCAACTACTAAGACCAGTGAGTCATTTTCTTCCACTATTTGACAATTGATCTTGTTTGATTACATAATTTCAATATTCTTCTTTCAACACCGGAAACAAGAACAATTTTATAGCTTTTCTTTTTTTTTTTTGAGACAGAGTGTCACTCTGTCACCCTGGCTAGAGTGCAATGGCATCATCATAGTTCACCTCAAACTCCTGGGCTCACTCGATCCTTCTGCCTGAGCCTCCTGAGAAGCTGGGACTACAGGCATGTGCCACAACGCCCAGCTAATTTTTCTATTTTCAGTAGAGAAGGGGGTCTCACTCTTGCTCAGGCTGGTCTCAAACTCCTGAACTCAAGCGATTCTCCCACCTCAGCCTCCCAGAGTGCTAGGATTACAGGTGTGAGCCACCACGCCCAACTTTATAGCTTTTTAATATGTAGAGTAATTCTGTGTATATGTAGGCACTCTGAGGGGGGAAAAAGCACATCCTAGATAATTTCTCCTTCAAGACATGTTTTTTAAACCTTGTTTAAAACAAATCACAAAAAAAGCAACTGGTCCTTCTATGAGACCATACCACTGTTTATGTCTTTATTGGATTATAGTTCACAGGATTTCGTAGACCTTCAATATTAAATAATTTTAATTTTCGTGGTTCTAAATACTTATCAGTGACCCTGAAGGTCACAAATCATCAAGAATTGATTTGATCATTTGCATTGATCAGCATGTTGGTATCAGGCAGTGGTTCTCAAACATGGCTGTATGTTAGAACCACTTAGGAAGTTTTGTAAAAATCCTGACTCTTAGGCTGTATCCCAGACCAAATAATCATCATCTCTGGGGACAGGACCCACACATTAGTATTTTTAATGCTTCCCAAATGATTCTAATATGTTGCCAACATTGATCACTGCTGCAGTAGAGATTCTCTCTTAACAAGTGGAAAGAAACAAACACCCTAGATAAAAAGGCAACACCAGGTATGGTAGAAAGAATGCGGAAGTAAGACTCAGAAAACTTGGATCTAAGCTCCAACTCTACTTATAAGCTGTGGGACATTGGGCAGTGGTCCATCTACCTGTTACAGTGTAAAAACCACCCCAAAAATCAGTGGGGTAAAATAACAGCTATTTCATTGCGCTCAGAAATCCCACGGTTAGGAATTCAAACAGTGTACAGTGGAATGGCTTGTCTCTGCTCCAGAATATTTGGAGTCTTTTTTTGGGAAAACTTGAATGGCTAGGGCTGAAATCATCTGGAGGTGTCTTCGCTTACCTGTTTGCTGCCTGGGCTGGGGTGAGTAGGCTCGGCTGGAGCTGTGGACTGGTGTGCTTACATGAGGCTTCCTCAAGTGGTTTGGGCTTCCTCACAGCATGGCAGCCTCAGGGTAGCTGAACTTTCTACGCAGCAGCTCAGGGCTTCAAAAGTGAGTATTTCACTCAAGGTAGAAGCTACATGGCCTTCTACAACTGAGCCTCATTCCCAGGGTACCCCACTGATGGAAGCAATAAAATCCCTGCCCGGATGCAAGTAAAGGGGATGTAGAACTCACCTCTGGATGGCAGGAGTGTCGAAGAATTTGTGGCCATGTTTTAAAATTTCCATGGACACCTTAAACTTAGTCTGTTTACCCCTGGTATTAGTCATCTGTTGCTGCATAACAAATTACACATTTATTATCTCATAATTTCTGTGGGTCAGGAATCTGGGCATGACTTAGCTGGCTTCTGTACTTCATCCTCTCTCACAAGTTGTAATCAAGGATTTGTCTGTGCTGTGTCATCTCAAGGTTTCACTGGAGAAGGTGCCAATTCTAAGCTCACGTGGTTGTTGGCAGGATTCAGTCTCTTGTCATGTGGGCCTCTCCAAAGTGGCAGCTTGCTTCCCCCAAGAATGCAAGCCGAGAAGCGATACAATAAAAAGGACAGTCTTTTCTAATGTAATCATAAAAGGGACATCTGGTTACCTTTGCTGTATTAGGACCAAGTCTCTAGGTCTAGCCCCCATGCAAGGGGAGGGGATTACACAAGGCACAACCGCCAAAGGGTGGGGATCACTGGGGGAATCTTAGAAGTCAACTTACCAAACTCCTCTATAAAATACAATATTAACCCTGGTCCTGCCCAACTCACAGGGTTTTTATAAGAATCCAATAAGCTGGATGTTTGATCGTATGTTTCAAGATGTAAATCACTGTACAAAAGTGAGTAATTTTCAACAGAGAATACACTATGACCATCTCAGAACAGCCTTTCATCAAAGAGGGAGGGGTCTCTCAATGTGAACTGGGACATTGAAATGGTGGGAAGGGAAGTTAAATTCTTTTTAATCAGTGACTTCTCTCTGATTTCCTTTTTACTTGGAGCTACCTCACATTGTTCAAATAGAGAATATGACCTCTTATCCCCAGGAGAAATGGAATTTATTTTTTATTAAAAGCATTTACTAATGCTTAGATCCATCATATCTTGTACATTTCCAAAGCAAACTGAGCAAAAGGTCAATGTAAATGTTCTTATGAATCAAATTCTAACATGTTCACATCCTAGAAAGGCCAGTCTTTAGAGAAAACTGCTCAGAAAATCTTGTTTTAAAAAAACGGTGCTTTTTGGCACTTAAGCCAGAGAGAATTTTTCATGGCCAGAAAATATTGACTAGTTTATATGTACATACCTATTTTTAAAAGGTAAATGAATGTTTCACTTTTTTTAACCTATAGCTTTACTTGCAAAGGTCAAATAGCATTAATAAAATGTTAAGTAGTATATAAACTGAAATCTTTAAAAACTAATGATTAAACGAAAAATTTTATACCTAATAAAGTATAAAAACAAAGTTGTAGATTAAGACATATAATATGACTCTAAGTTTTTATAAAAAGAGTATATAATTTCTATATACAGGTAGGCAAGATAGATGCCAAAATGTTGAAAGTGATTATCTCTAAATAAAAAGGTATTAGAATATTTTTATTTTATTCTCTTTGCCTTTTTTGAGTTTTCTACAATAAACATTTTTTACTTTTATAGACACAGAAAAGCTGTATAAATTAAAATTGAAAAGAACATCAATGTTTCCATTTTTAAAAAAATAATAGTATGTGGGAGTCGGCAGCGTGATTACAGAGGGTGTGATTCCCCATGGTGATGGGAAGGAAAAACAGGCTCTGGAGCCCGGCCATTCCCGCCCTCCAGAGGGCCGGGGACCCTGGCTGTAGCTTTGAGATGCTTCTCAGCACAGTTTAGACACAGAGCTAATAAGAGTGAAAAATACCACCACTGCCCCTCTTTTGGTTCTGATTTTGGAAGTAGAATTCTGAAGGCTCTGTCATTGAAAGAACTACCCCTTGAGCCATTTCTGGTTAATACTTAAAATTTTGAGTTGCATTCATTTAAAATATCTCTAAAGTGGAAGACAGGTAATGTTGCCATTTGCTCTCCGGTGCCTATTGGGATAATGTGGTTTGTTTCACATCTGCTCCCAAATCAGGTCACAGCAAAGCCTGGCCTTCTCTTAAGATCACTCCTGGCTACTGTAGTGGAAACTGCCCTGCTGCCTTTGTTTCCTCAAAGCATACTACAGATTTGAGGAGTGGGATAGCAGAATATATTTGCACCATAAAACAGGAACAACTGTCTCCCAGCACAGATGGGCTGTTCTCTGGCCACATCTCTCTGCTATGTTAGTCATTCTCCTCTTTCTTCCCAGCCATTCCGACACAACCCTGAACTTTCTATATATTTTGTCATACAAAGCAGTTGGCACCCCAACATCCTAACTCCTCTAGCATCACTCCTAAGTCCAAATTTGTTTGTAGGCCAATATTTGGACATTCAAAAACATTTTAAAATAGTAAGAATCTCTTATTCCCTGTCCCCCATTCCTAGCCATACGAAGAACCAGAAAGAGCTCTAAAATTAGGAGCATTCTTTTATTTGATTCATTATGGGGTTTTTTGGGTTTGTTTTAATTTTTTTGTTTGTTTGTTTTAATTTTTGTTTAAGGTTTTTTTTTCCCCCTCTAGTAATGTGTACCTGGGTCAAATTTGCACACAGAGCTCCCGTCCTGTCCTGATCAAGAACAAGTCCCAGGAGTGAGCATTTTGTACCATTTCTTGCCACTGCTTGAGGTCTCTCTGAGATATGGCTAATAAGTCAAAATATCTAAATAATCGTAGTAACAGCAACTATGTATTGGGAGGTTGCAATCTGCTAGAGACTGTGCTTATTCTCAAAACAACCCTACAAGGTAGATATTACTACTTTTGGTTTATAGATAAGCAAAATGAGGACAGAGAAGTCAACAGACTTTCTAAACTGCAGAGATTCAATAAGAGGACTTGAATCCCAAATTGTCTGACTTCGAAGCCATCACTCTTTCTATGACATCAAATTTAATCAAAAAGCAATTATGGGATTGAGAGTCCACATCGATTCCTTTCTCCCTCCCGGCACCATCTTACTGAAAGCATGTGAACAATGTTCCTAGACCTTTCTATTGCTCCATTAAACCAGTGGAACTCCACTCTTACTGCATAAAAATCATCCTGTGGGTTCAGCCACTACCGGCGTGAACCCTGTATCGTATCAATTAATCTCAGTAGGATCCTGCTCCACACAACAGTGTGGAGTCCTGGAATAAACTCTAGAGCTAGATTCAAGGTACAACACCTTGTGTTACTCATTTAACCCCCTCGGACCTTGGATTTTTTCATCTATAAAGCCAGGTTTCTGGGAAATTTCTAAGAACTTTAGTTGTTTTTGATTTTGTGCATATCATTTGCATATAGGTAGTTGTTCATTCCGTTTCCCAAGATTATCATGATAAGAGTTCTAGGTAGGTACCCTTTGGTACTTCACAAGGAAAAAAGTATTTTCAATTTGAAGTCCAATAAGATTATACTGAGTGGGCACAAGAAGATCCCTTCCCATGGGACAGGACAATAAAGAAAACAAGTTCAGGGGACTGTTCACAACAGTGAAAATACTAAATGTATTATGTTGAACCAGATGATATTGCTGATATTCAGCCATTTCTTATTCACAAAAATAGCAATTTCACATAGTTCAATCTGATAGTGAGCTAATGATATCAGTAATGATAATCGTAATAATAGCTAATATTTGCTAAAGGCTTACCCTGTACTAGATTTTGCTGTGAGAGTGAATTATAGCAAGCCTGGAATTGACCTGACTTATTTTACTGAAATAAGAAATGTAGCCACACAATGCTAACTCCTGCCCAAGACATGAGCACACTGATTAATAGGGTTGCTTTGCAACCATGGGTCTGAGGAATTTGGGAACAATGTGTACCGGCTTGTCATCATTGTTTCTTGGTATGAGTGAGATAGATGATTTGTACCTAATGTTGGTGAGATACCACCCTTCCACTTTACCACCACCCAAAAGGGCTTTACTGCTGAGATGCTTAGTAGCAAAAATACGTTTAAGTGACCAGCAGGTTATAAGAAACCCTAGCCAGGACTCTATTTTGGTGTCCCTGGTTCTGAGGTATTTCATGCACATGTTAATGGTTCCTGATTTGAGAGAGAAAGAACCTGCCTGGGCTCTTACAGAGGCAGGATAGTTGGAGCTCACAGCTGTCTTCTCCAAACTCCTCTGTGAGGCAGCTTTTGTTGGTAATGCGTATCTTCCCTTTAATGCTGTTTCTATATTGTATCCTTCTACTGCAACATACCGTAGATACGTAAGTATGGTAATTTTGGGTCCTGAGTCTTCTGCAGCAATTGAACCTGTATACTTGCTACCATTTGTACATAGACATTTTGTATACTAATCTCTTAGTCCTCACAATAACTCCTGAGATGGGTACTTATTATCTCCATTTTACAGAGGGGGAAACTGAGGCACAGAGTGGTTACCTGACTTTTCTAAGACCATATTGCAAATAGGAAATGAAGCAGGAGTTCATCTCAGGCAAAGGGGAGGCAATAATAGCATTGAAAAGCATGTCTGGAAAAGGTCAACCAATCTGAGGTTTAAGGAAACAAAACTTTAGAAATAAAAATAATAATAAAAAGAAAGAAAACAAAACTTTTGTGGGGAAAAAGACTATATAAGTAAATATAAAGATGAATGGAGAAGGAAGAAAATTGATTGAAATGAAGGGGATAAAAGAAAAATAATCCACAGATTTTTGCTGTATATAGTAGCTAGAAAGAAAGCAAGAAATAGTAATAATGTTGTTTCATGTATAACAACCATCTCCTCCTTAGGCAACCGTGAACAGTGTTCATTTCTGCTGCTGTAACAAAATAACACAGGGTGAGTAATTTACAAATAATATTCATTTATTTCTCACAGGTATGGAGGCTGGGAAGTCTACTCTCAAGGCACTGGCAGTTCATTGTCTGCCCTCTGAGGACCTGTTCCATTGATGGCATCTTCTTGAGGCACCATTCCCCCATGGTAGAAGGAGGGGAAGGGGAAAAGGGCCTAGCTAATTCCTAGAGCCCTTGCATAAGAGTACTAACTTCAGTATGAGGGCAAAGCCTTCATAACGTAATACCTCCTAAAGACCCCACCTCCTAATACCATCGCCTTGAGGTTTAAGTTCCAACATATGAATTTTGGAAGGACACATACATTCAAACCATAGCAGCAACTGTCATAGACACATAACACAGAGCCCATGTTTATTAACACTTCCCGGCTTCATGTGTGTCAACTCCTGGCTTCTCATTACAAGCTCCCTTGACTCTTTGCCTGAGGACTTCCTCTGGCTTCAGGAACTTGCTCAGCTCCTTTCTCACCTGCAGGGTGGGCCAAAGTGCCAGGAGCTGATGTCCCTAGAAACACCCCTCAACCAACAACAGATAGTGAGCAGGGGCATGAATACCCCCACTCCCTCACCGCTACCGTAGGTGTTATGCAATGTTTCCAAGGTTTCCCAGTGGATGGGGTTGGAGAGATTGGAGAGATGTTGGTTGAAGAATACAAAATTTCAATTAGACAGAAGGAATAAATTTAAGAAATCTATTGTATATCACGGTAATGATTATAGTTAATAACAATATATTATATACTTGAAAATTGCTAAGAGAATAGATTTTAAGTGTTCTTACCACAAAAATAATGGTAAGTATGTGAGATAATGCATATATTAATTAGCCTGATTTAGCCATTACATAATATATACATATTCAAACCATCACATTGTATACCATAAATATATATAATTTTAATTTGTCAATTAAAAATAAAAGGAATAGGAATTCCCCTGAAGTGGACTTATGCTTTAATTGTCCATAGCGGTAACCAACCTGCTCAACAGTATATTCTTTTTTTTCTTTCTTTTTCTTTTCTTTCTTTTTTTTTTTTCCTGGTTTCTTTCTCTTATCTCTCTCATTTTCTCACTCTCCTACTGGTGGGTTCTAGGATCACCTCTCAAAAC
>RJWJ010019680.1:0-29971 GCA_004363605.1 Indri indri | reverse complement strand
GGCAGCCGCCGATGTCCTTTCTGTCTCCATAGATTTGCCTATTCTGGACAATTCCAATCTGCCTATTCCTTTTCTTTTTTTTTTTTTTTGAGACAGAGTCTCCCTCTTTTGCCCGGGCTAGAGTGCCGTGGCATCAGCCTAGCTCACAGCAACCTCAAACTCCTGGGCTCAAGCGATCCTTCTGCCTCAGCCTCCCGAGTAGCTGGGACTACAGGCATGCGCCACCATGCCCGGCTAATTTTTTTCTATATGTTTTTTTTTTTAGTTGTCCGATTAATTTCTTTCTATTTTTAGTAGAGACGGGGTCTCGCTCTTGCTCAGGCTGGTCTCGAACTTCTGAGCTCAAACAATCCGCCCGCCTCGGCCTCCCAGAGTGCTATGATTACAGGCGTGAGCCACCACGCCCGGCCTGCCTATTCGTTTTCTATTAAAGAAATCATGTAATTTATCTTTTGTAGCTGGCTTCTTTTAATTAGCATAATATTGAAAGGTTTATCCGTATTGTAGGATGTATCAGTACTTCATTTTTATTGCTGAATAATATTGTATGGGGATACAGTATTTTGTTCATCCATTCATCCATTGATGGACATTTGAGTTGTTTTCATTTTGGGGCTATTATGAATGATGCTGCCATGAATTTTGTGTGTATGTTTTTGCGTGAGCACGTCTTTTCATTTCTCTTGGGTATGCCCAGGAATGAAATTGCTGGGCCATTGATAATGCTGTTTAATCTTTTGAGAATCTACCAGATTTTTGCTACCTAGCTGTACCATTTTGCAATTCCACAGGCAGTGTATGAGAATTTCATTTTCTCCATATCATCATCAACATTTGTTATTATCTTTTTTATTTTAGCCATCCTACTGGATATGAAGTGCTATCTCATTGTGAATTTGATTTTCATTTCCCTAATAAGTAATGATGTTAGTCATCTTTTCATGTGATAATTGGCCATTTGTTTGTATGTTTTCTTCTTCAGAGAACTGTCCAAATCTTTTGCTCATTTTTTAATTGGATTATCATTTTCTTGTTGAGTTCTAAGGGTTCTTTATATTTTCTTTTTTAGAGATGGGGTCTCACTCTCACCCAGGCTGGAGTACAGTAGCACAGTTATAGCCCACTGTCGCCTTGAACTTCTAGGCTGACATGATCCTAGCTCCTAGCTCACATGATACCTCAGCCTTCCAAGTAGCTGGGACTATAGCCGCAAGTTATTGTGCCCAGCTAACTATTTTATTTTATTTTTGTAGTGACAGTGTCTCACTATATTGCCCAGGCTGGTCTCAAGCTCCTGGCCTCTAGCGATTTTCCCACCTCAGCCTCCCCAGTAGCTGGGATTACAGGCATGAGCCAGGTTCTTTATATTTTCTGGATCCAAGTCCCTTATCAGACGTATGATTTGCAAATATTTTCTTCCATTCTGTCTTTTCACTTTCTTTATCATCTGAAGGACAAAAGTTTTTAATTTTCAGGAAGTCAGTTTATCGGTTTTTCCTTTTGTTGTTATTGCTAAGAAATCATTGCTTAACCCAACGTCATGATGATATATTCCTCTGTTTTCTTCTGTGAATTTTATAGTTATAGCTCTCACACTTAGGACTATGATCCATTTCAAGTTAATTTTTGTATATGGTCTGAAGTAGGGTTCCAACTTTACTCTTTTGCATGTGGATACCCAGTTGTACCAGCCCCATTTGTTGAAAGGACTGTTCTTTCCCCTTGAATTGTCTCAGGGCTCTTGTCAAAAATCAGTTGACCACAAATGTAAGAATTTATTTCTGGACTTTTAATTCTAATCCATTGATCTATATGTCTGTTCCTATGCTAGTATCATACTGTCTTGATTACTGTAGCTTTGTTGTAAAATTTGAAAGCAGGAAATCTGAAACCCTAATTCTGTTTTCCTTTTTTGAGATTGTTGTAGCTGTTCTGCATCCCTTGCATTTCCATGTGAATTTAGAATCAATTTGTCATTTCTGGAAAAAAAGGCAACCAGAATTTTGAATCTGCAGATCAATTTGAGAAGTACTGCCATATTAATGATATTATGTCTTCCAAACCATGAACACAGTATTGTCTGTCTGTTTATTTAGATCTTGGATTTTTTTCAGTGATGCTTTTTGTGATTTTCAGCATACAGGTCTTACACTTCTTTGGTTAACTTTATTCCTAAGTATTTTAGTCTTTTTTGGTACTATTGTAAATGGAATCATTTACTTAATTTCATTTTAATACTGTTCATTGCTAGGGCATAAGAATACAATTGATTTTGTATATTGATCATGTAAACTGCAACCTTGCCGAAATCATTTATTAACCAAGAGTTTTTTGTGTGTAAGAGTTAATTTTTTAGGATTGTCTGTTATAAGATCATGTCATCTGCAAATAGAGATAGGTTACTTCTTCCTTTCCAATCTAGAGGCCCTTTCCCTTTCCCTCTTTCCCTCTTTCCCTTTCCCTTTCCTTTTTTCCTTTTCTTTCCTTCTTTCTTGCATAAGTATCCTGGCTAGAACCTCCAGTACAATGTTGACCGGAAGCTGTAAGACAAGAACATTTGTTTTCTTCCTGGTTTTACTAATAAAGCTTTCAGTTTTTCACCCCTAAGTTATATTAGCCATAGGTTTTTTATAAACACCCTTTACCAAGTTGAAGTTTCTTCTGTTACTAGTTTATTGAGTGTTTTCATCATCAAAGGGTGTTCAGTTTTGTCAAGTGCTTTTTTGGTATCCGAGATGATCATGTAGGGTTTCTCACCTTTTATTCTATTAAGGCATTATTACATTGATTGATTTTTGGATGTTAAACTAAACTAACCTTGTATTCCTGAGATAAATCTCACTTGGACAGAGCGTATAATTCTTTTTATATGTTGCTTGTTTATTAAGTTTTTAATTGTGGTAAAATACACGTAACATAGAATTTATCGTCTTAACCATTTTTAAGTAATGGTTAATCATTTTTAGTAATATTTAAGTATATTTACACCATTGTACAGTCATTCTCCAGAACTTTCTTATCTTGTGAAACCAAAACTCTAAACCCATGAAACAACTCCCCATTTTTCCTTTCTCCCAGCTGTTGGTAACCAGCACTCTACTTTTTGTTTTGTGAGTTTGACTACTCTAATCACCTCATAATAAGTGGAACCATACTGTATTTGTCTTTTTCTTACTGGCTTGTTTCACTTAGATTAATGTCCTCAAGATTAATCCATGTTGTATCATATGTCAAAATTTCTTTCCCTTTTAAAGCTGAATAATATTCTATTGCATGTATATGCCACATTTTGTTTTTCCATCTGTTTGTCAGTAGATATTTGTATTGCTTTTGCCTTTTGACTATTATGAATAATGCTGCTATGAATATGGGTATATAAATACTTCTTTGAGACCTTGCTTTTTCATTTCTTTCAGATACATACCCACAAGTGGAATTGCTGGAGATCATAGCATACTTAATGGGTTGTTTTTGTTTTTAGGAGTTTGTTTAAAATCAGAATTTAAATACAGTCTCTACATTTTGATTGGTTTTATATGTCTCCTAAATTTCTTTTAATCTAAAACTTCCTCCTCGTATTTCTTGTCTTTTTTTCTTGCATTTTATTTGATGAACAAACCAGTTTGTTTGCATTATATATTAATAGTTTCCCACAATCTGGATTTTGCTGGTTTACATCCTCAAAATGGTGTTTTCTATATTTTCTAAAAGTGGTAACTGTATGGCTTAAGCAGCTTAGGTGGTAATGTTCTTTCCTCAAGAGGCATATAACATCTGATTGTCTTTATTTTTGTGATGTTAGCAACCTTGGGTGATCCATGCCTGCATCCATTAATTCACTAGGCTTACAAGATAATGATATTCTAATTCTGTCATTCCTTCTTTATTTATTAGCTGGAATACTTCTTGAAAGAGAAACTTCTTATCTCCTGTTTGGTTAATCAGTGGTACAGTATGTATAGGAAAAGCAAGATAAACACTTGATTCTTTTCCTTTATTTACATGTTTTCAATATAATGAGTTGGTTCATTATTTCCCTCCAATGGTGATGACTTTTGTTTGTTTTGATATTATTTTGAAATCATGGTTTTAAACATATTTGATATTTCAACCCATTGTAGTATATTTTTCTTTTCTTTTTCTTCTTTTTTTTTTTGACACAGGGTCTCGCTCTGTCACCCAGGCTACAATGCAGTGTCATCATCATAGCTCACTATAACCTCAAATTCCTGGACTTAAGTGATCCTCCTGCCTCAGCCTCCTGAGTAGCTGGGACTATAGGCCCGCACCACCACACCCTGCTGATTTTTCTATTTTTCATAGAGACGGGGCCTTGCTCTTGCTCAGAATGGTCTCAAACTCCTAGCTTCAAGCAGTCCTCCCACTTTGGCCTCCCAAAGTACTAGGATCACAGGCATGAGCCACTACACCTGGCCATTGTAGTTATTTTTCTTAATGATACCCAAATTGTCCCATTTTTGGCCAGTGGGAGCCTATTCAACTTGTCTCCAGAGTCCTTTTGTCAAGACCCTAGCAACTTTGACTGCTATCAGAAAAGATGCCCAGGCCTAGCTTGTACATTTCATTCCCCAGATTAGTTTCTCCACTAGTTTCTCCAAGAAGTCCTGGTGGTTTTTATTGAGAAATTATTTTAGGTACCACTCTCTGAGCTCTAGGGATCGTTACTGCTTGGATTAATATTTGTCTCTAAAAATGTTCAATTGCCAGAGCCAGGAAAATACATGTGTCGTTGGTTAATGCTGATGTTTCCAATATAGATTCGGGACTGTGATATTTTTACTTAATCTCTTTTGTCTTACATCTTCATCTCCTTTCTTTTTTAACAAGATTACTAGTTCTCTACAATACCGGCAATGAAAGACTTAGAATATCACAAGTACTCATTTGTTTTATTCCACATTGTATAGCAACAGTTTCATAATAATACTAACACTACACCATAAACAATAAGGCTACTGAAAAGAGTTTTCCATTTTTTCAAAATTCCTTTCGCCCTTTGAATACACCTTACCACAGATAGGCAGTCAAATTACTGTTTTTAAAGTCCTTTGAAGTAGCTCCCTCTATGTGGTTATGCCATCAACTAGATACACTTGTTGATTTGTTTCATGATAGTTTCCATTATTTATGGATTTTTGAAATTAATCTTATAATTATGTGCTATATGTACATGGTTCCAAAATAAAATCTATAAAAGAAGGAAGGTATATTTAAGCAAGTCCATCCAGTCTTTATCCCTCTCCTGCTCCCTTTTCCCTTTATTCTTTTGTAGGAAACCATTTTTTAATGATTTATCCTTCCGTTGCTTTTTTTTTTAACATATACTGAGATAGATAGATATTTGTATTCCCCCTTCTTGAATAAAGATAATATATTGTGCATACTTTTTTTCAACGTTGCTTTTTTTTTTTTACTTAAATATCCTGGAATTATTCTAGAGTAGTGTGTAGACTTTTAATTCCTTTTTTTCCCACCTAGGTAGTATTCTATTGTGAGAATGTACAATGGATTACTTACCCAGTCCCTATTGATGGCAGTTGGATTATTTCTACCTTTTTTATCATAATCAGGCAATGAATAGCCTCATTTGTGAATATGTGTTTTCAATTTCTTTTTCTAGTTTATCTTTTGGACAGATTCCTAGAACTGGGATTGCTGGGTCAAAAGGTAAATTAATTTAATTTTGTTAGATGCTGCCATCTTCCCCTTTATAGGGGTTGCAGTATTTAACATCTCTTCCAGCAACATATGAATGAGTTTTGCCAACAAAAACGTTTTACCTTCATTTTTTTAATAAGTAAGCCAAGTGAGATGTTTGTCTTTTTTTGTTCCATTTCTGATTTTTCTGATCAATTGTATTTTTTATGTTTTATTTTTCAGAGTCAATACAGATTTGTATGTGAAGCTATTTTGAAAGTTTATGAAGAAGGCTTTGTTAAACCCTTAACGACATCAAATAAATAAGAAAGCAAAAGGTCTGGGATATGTGTTGGAAAACTGCTTTCCCTTCTACTCACTGTGCCATACATAATACTGCCCGTAGGAAATGGCATCTAACAAATAAAAAAAGAAGAAGAACTCAAAAAAACTTTGAAAACTTCAGCACTTTTGCACTTTATGTTTTAAAAAAGTCACTCTTTCACAGTCTATAACTCAATGTGTTTGAAGACTATTTCATGCTTTGCTCCGAACAAATAGTGAATAACTGAGTATGTTCAGGGTAATTTATGAAGTTTTGTGGTGGTGCCATACCGTCCCCTTTTGGTAGAATTGCCACAAGCAAGGCTCAGAATTTTCATCATCTCTGTTATACACCTGTATCTTGAAAGCAAAAAGAAGTAAACATCAGGAGTCAGCTCTGGTCTTTTCCAGTGGTTCTTGTACTTACTATACTGATTGCCAGATTTTATTTTTGAAATTTTAGCAATATCATTCTTAATATTAGCCAATACACTGCCTATGGATGCAGCACATCTTTCCCTACACACCCCCTATAGAGACCTGCTGTTCAGAAGAAGAAAGGTGGAGTTTGCTGTTCCCAGGAAATGCTGCACATTGTCCATTTACCAGCATCTTATAGAAAGTATAAATATGAATCTACAAATTTTCTTGGATTTAATAACTTATATTTATCATAAGGTCGGCTTATTCCAAATCATGTGATTTCACATGCTTGATGTAAAGGAATGCATGCATTGTGTCTTAACCCCTTAAGTGCCTTGAGACATCTTTGCATGTCTAATGAAAAGGCACTCATTTGACCCCACTAGGAGGTATGTATGTATATTGTACATTCTTACATTTTTATGCATTTTGAGTAAGTTCACATATAAACAGCTTCTTATAGTGAGTGTTAGGCAGTCAAAGAAGGGTAAGGAAATTCTGTTTCTTACTTAATACTGTGATTTGCCGTAAGAAGCAAAGATAACTTGTTTTCTACTGAGTGCACGCTCTGCTGCTATGGAATTGTTTAAAATCTGCACATTCCTTTACTGAGGGACAGGGGTTACAGTTTAGCAGCTCAACTTTAAAAGAGCTTTATTCAAATTTCATATTTATTTTATTCCTAACTTTAGAGATGATGTCTTAACATGTACATTAATGTTAAACATGTTGATACTCTGAGCTAAAGTTAGAGCAGTTGTGATTTACTCCTATCTGTAATTAAAATATTACTCTTCAGCACTCATTTCAGTTAATATCAAGCTTTGTTCACACCTATCTATTGATCGAAATTCTTCAAACAAGGAATGAAACATTATTGACTTATTTTTAAAGGTAATCCCTCAATGACTAAAATAAGGATTTTCTTGTCATTTTTGTGTACAATTAAATTACTCCAGTCTATATATACTAATTAAGTTATGAGCATGTTGATAAGGAGACATTTGATTGTCCAGACTGATGGAGGATCTGATTCCCATTAAGGATGTGTATATTTTCCTCTTTGGGTTTTGTTTTGTTTTGTTTTGAAATCTACAGAAAGATAGAACTTTAAAATTGCCCAGTTTAAGATAAGTGAAAATTTGCTCACCTATTCAAATGTTATTTTACATAATTATTTTGTATGAATTGTGGTTTAAAAAATTCATTTCCTAGTGGTTTCTGAGTATTTCTGTGTAGGCTTAATAAAGTTTAAAATCAAATGGTAGGTATTTTGGAATGCCATTTAGTATAACAGGGAAAATGTACATATAAAATCTTCAGTATAATCTAAATCATGTCACTTCAGATGTTCAAAATCCATAATAATAAATTTCAGGAAATTGAGGCAGGAGGATCACTTGAGCCCAGGAATTTGAGGTTCCTGTGAGCTAGGCTGACGCCATGGCACTCTAGCCTGGGTGATAGAGCGAGACTCTGTCTCAAAAAACAAAACAAACAAACAAATAAATAAATATCAGGAAATTAAGCTCTTAAATATTAATAATCAAGATAACCAAATAAATGATCATATTAAAATATGTTAAGTCTGTTTTTAAAGAGAGACGTAAACATAGCCTTTATGTCAAAAAGAAATTCTCTTATCTATTTCCTGATTTCACAGTCAAGAGGGTATAAGATAGTAAATTAACTAGAATCTTATTTGAACATTCCATTCTCTACCAACAGATAAATGTAATTTAGGCTGCTGTACGACATCGTGATAAGTTGAAAAGTGAAAAAGTAAAATCATGTTGGGAGTCTACGTATTAAATAACTGTTTTGGCAGTTTTTCACCTGAATTAAAAAATAAAATCTGTGTGTTCTAAGTGTACGGACAGAATGTGACAACCATAGACAAAAAGATACAGTTATGTAGACATAGACAAAGTTCATGGTTGGCATATTCTCTAATTTAGGGCTTTGTTTACACTTCTGAGGGTAACTCTAATAATTTGTTGGCAGTGAGCACTGCTGCCTTTTTAAATCATTAATGCCTGTCTTTAAATGATAATACAATGTATTAGAAGTTTAGAATTACATTTGTTCATATGTGAATTTTTCATTTGGGAACTACCCTCTATCAGTATTTTTATGTACAGAAAATATCCTTTTTAAAAGCTTCTTTATTAGGCTCTTAAATTTAAATTATCCTTCACAGCTTCTTAAAATGAAGATGCTAATTATACTTCCCTGTTTACTGAACAGATAAGACTTTATCCATTATATGTAAGAATTTTTTAACCTGTATATCAATCTAAGTAGGTTTCTAGAAATAATACTAGCTTTCATACACCAAGTAGTTCTAGACTCCATCCATATCAGTGTAATATTGTGTGATAAAATGCCAAATTTCTTATATTTGAGCCACTGCCTTGCTCCTGTAACCACCCCTACCTCCCAACCCCACACCCCCACACTCTTAAGAAAACAATGCTGACTTTTATTCTGACAAGTGGAAGTCTGTAGCTGTGAATCAAGGGGCTTTTGTAAATGCTAAGAAGTGTTTGGGGAAACCTTCCCTTTCTGCTTTAGGATGGTTTTTCTATGTTGAAATGTTTTATTGAGCATCTGATTTGTATCAGCACTGTGTAAATAGAATTAGGAATATTTGAAATAGACTTTATATTCACAAGAAGAATTGTGATTGTTAAACCAATGTTTCCATTCAAAATTGAGGCAGAGTAAACAGCCTAAGAAATAATTTCCTTTTATGGCCTGCCAAGAGAAAAGAGGGTGGGTAACTGATCATTTTAAGAGAGCATTTATTATATGAAAACTGACTTCAAATGTATAAAGGTATGTTAATCCATTAAGGCAGTTGCTTGAAGGTTTCAAGTGCTAATACACACACACAGATACTTTCATGCATTTATCTATATGTGTATTTCACAAAGGCTAATGCCCACAAACAGGATTATTTTAACTGCAGGGTTGTTTATCATCTGTTGGCAGGTCTGATCTGGTCTAATCAAGTGTTTGAGCAAAACTCTCCTATCGTCCATCTCCACTAGAAGTACTACAACTTGAGAGCTGAAAGGAACTTGAAGGATATTATCCAGCCTTTACTTCCCTTATTATTATAGGCAAAGAAACAGAGGTCCAGCAATGGTAATTGATTTAGTAGTCTGGTCTTCTACAGTCTGCTTTGTAATTCTCAATCTAGTGTTCTCTGTATTATACTGGAACTTCGGTAAATTATGACCTATGGTGAATATCATAAATTCTTGTGAATTTTAGTCTATTTCATCTAGAGAAGCATACTCAGGCAGTGTTTTCACTTAATAACTATGATGACCTTAGAAGATGTCACTTAAGCTAGAAAATAAGTAGGCTTCAAAAAGTGATCTTAATTATTAGGACCCCAACTCAGTTTGCTAGACCTGCTTCCCTGACAGAACATACGCTTTTGTGAAGTATTTAGGCTGTTACACATGCAGTATGAAAACATTCTGGACTGATTAGAAGACTAATTTTTAAAAGCACTTAAAACATAGAACTAAGATTTAGAGTATATGTCCACTTATAATGAAATAATTTATGTTCATAATGTGAACATATAGTAGAATTAAATATAGCATTACTTGTTTTATAATCTTATCAGGAAAGGAGAAAACATGAATTTATAACAATGTGCTATTTAATATCTGTATTTTGAATATTTAAAATATTCTGATGATAAGGTTGCCAAAGTAGTTTTGAATTCATAAAAGTTATTTATACCACAATAATGTGGGATATGTTTACAGGCTTTTATTTTGTAGTAACTATTTGAGTTAGTTCAGGTGAATTTGCATTTATGTCACTTATAGTAAAAACATTATGGTAAATATTTGTTGGAATAAACATCTCAATAATATGACAGGAGATAGATAAATTACGCCACAGCCTGAATTTATGTAAGCTGCCACATCAACAAACTTAAATACTTTGTATTAACATTGCTTACTTCCTGCATTTGCTTCATGTATCCAACCACAATTGCTGGAACCATTTTTTGAGGTGCTTACTCTAAGTAAAATAGCTATGTTATTAAAACCTACTGGATTTTCTCAAATATCTTAATTACTGATCTGTTGACAAAGATTTATTGGTGTCTCAGTATGATTACAATACAAGTTGTAGCAACTGTTTTATAAAATTCTTAGAGAATTATGTAGATAAAAGGGAATTTACATAATCCTAAAACATTTTTGAGGGCTAATTGCTAATAGATAATTCCAGCAATTTTATCAGAGCCCAAGAAATTAATTTCTAAATTGTATGTTTTTGGTTCATCTTACTTTAGCGTGTCTGCAACTATTATCAACATTTTTTATTATATATAAACTTCATTTATTCTTAATAGCAATTACTACAATAAACCTCTCGATGTTATCAAATACAAACAGCAATCCCTATTTCTGCCAGAAATTAGACATCTTTTTATATCTTGTTGAATTTTTTGTGAGTAGACACCAAATAGTTATTTGTTTCCATATATAAATTTGCTGCTATTTATTTATATGTTTTTCTACTGCAGTATACTGTTTTTTTGTGTTTTTTGTTGTCATCGTTGTTGTTTTGTAGTCATCTTTATTTTTATTTTAGTATTCCAAGCTGAATGGGCAGCCAGAAGTAATACATGCTGGGGTGCAATCCATCAGCATTGGCTAGACATGGTTCGATGCATAAATAAGTAAACCAATTTTTTAAAAAATTTACAAAGTGAAAGATATTGGCAATATTGCACGTTAAAGATTACGATTTTAGGGGAAAGTTCAAATATTTAACTTGCTAAAATCTTTTAAAATTTCCAGTGCAAGAATGAAAATATTTGAAAGCCTTGTTAAGCTCACAGAAGTTTCAGTTAAACACTGTAGAATTTTCCTATTGTTGTGTAAATGATATAGAAGATATTTTTCTATGAACAAAAGATTGAAATTGTCAATTTCTTTAATTCCATTGTTTAAAGGGGACAAAATGATATTTGTATGTCTTTCATGCTGTAAATGAATGTATCTTTCAAATGTTATTAGAATTATGATTTGATCTTAAGGATACTCTGTTTTTAAAAAGTCTACAAGGGATTGAAAAACAAGGGAAGAGTATGACACTCCATTACAAAAAATGCAATTTTTTAGAAGAACAAATGTAATTTTCACTGTAAACAAGAGCAGTCATTGAAGCTGTTTCAAATATAATGTACCTTCTTTTTCATTTTGCTTTGGGGATAGAATAGAAATTTTCCAGAAAATTTGCACGTACTGTTTTTGAAGTGTAAAAGAATTGAACTCTAGCCTTCTGGAGTGCGGAGAGACGTGTGTGTGAGGGTAAACACTGCTGCTCGTGTTTACCATGGAGAAAGTTTCCAGGCTTTGCCACTGTGGCAGCCACAGTGAGGACAGCATTCTGAGGGTGTGACATTGGTGAAGCCAGAAAACGGTGCCTAAGATTCACTCGGTAAATATGTGCAGAGTCCCCTGACCCCATAAATGGTTTTGCCTTTTTATTCTCAATGTCTTGGACAGGTAAGACCATTGGACCCAAACCTGACTTGTAGCAGTGGTGTCTTACATGCTTCTGGGTGTATTAATTCAGCTGAACAAAAAACCTGCATTTTAAACCAACTTGTGTAGGCATGATTAATTTGTGCAACAGCTTCTTAAAAAGGTAGGACTTATTATTTATCATTCATTAAGCTTGACTCTATGAGGACTTCATTATTTGACTTCTGCTTCCAACCTTCCAACTTTTTAAAAATCACAAATTTGACTCTTTCTGAAGTAAATACTCTGAACAACTGCAATTATAGGTGATATCTTCCTTCATTGACTTCTGCTACAGCTGTTAAAGGATTACTGTCATGCTCTCTCAACCCTGGGAGTTTCCAAAATTACTTGTGATAACCTTAAATTAAATGCTACTTTGCTAAATAAAATTATTGCCAGAAAGCCATCAAGGAAGAGATAGCCTTGCTTACACCCTTAGACCCAAATAGGTACTGGTTGTGGGTCCATGTCCACTATAGTCACAATTGAGCCCATTTCTCCTTTTATTCAAAGAAGCTTTTTAGTTTCTACTCCTAAATTGTAATGTTTCAGGTATTTGCCTTCCTGGGCAAGAAAATTTCAATCCAGTTTTGTAATCCTTTGGCACCCGCCTTTTCCCATCCTTCAGTGAGTTGGCAAGATTATTTGTTCTTTCTGGTAATCTATAGTGGAGGTGAAATTTCAATGTTAAAATAGATTTCTTGAATTTCAAATAGTAGCACTTTATTTCATGCTGACTACTGACTTAATTTATACTTTAAAAAAAAATCTAGGAGTTTTGTAAATATGGGAAAAATTTAATTGATTAGTATAGAGCTCATTACATGATCCCAAGTTTAAATGCTTTATAATGAATGATCTCTTGATAGTTTATTTGATATTTAAGAAGTAACTTGTGTGATCTTAGCTTTTTTTCTGTAATTTATTTAGTATAAGAAAGGATACCCAGTTGACTGTGTTTCTCGACTCTGAGTTTCTTCAGCTAGCTTCAGCTAAGTTTGGTTTATTCTAATCATTTCTGCCCTGCATTTTTTTGTACAGTACATGACTTGGAAATCTATTTGTTTTACTTTCAGTGTAGTACCTCGGGATTAAGTAAATGGCTGTATCACAAGTTTGTTTAAGGGGATAAAAGTCCTGACACTTTATGTACATGTTGAGGGGCAGGATTTAAGAGGCTAAAACAGTTTATATTAAGCTGTTTCATTTTCTGCCAATAGAATATATATGCTTAAAAAAAATAAAAACTACCCAACCCAGTGTTCTCTAGCATCAGGACATTGCACTTGTTATCTATGTTGTAATCTTTTCAAATAAGAAAAGCTACTCCTTGTTTTCTACAGTGTAGGCTTAATTTTAGAACCAATAGTTTACTGTATACTCATCAATGATATTTTTAAGTAGTAGTTTTAAAAATAATTATATCTGTGTAGAGGGTGTTTTAATTTGGGATTTTTTTTCTTGTAACAGGTGCTATATGTAAATATGAAGGGGGAAAGTCAGTTAAGTCTAGTTTATTTCCTAATTAAAATATAATTTTACATTTTCGTTGCCATTTCATGATTGATTCCACTAAACTAGTGGCAAAATAGAATTCCTTAATTTTGAAAATTACCTTTTTCCCTCATTTCACAAAAATATCTCCTTCCATATGACTTGTTCTCATAATTTTAAGAGGCAGAGAGGCTAAAGGGTTCATTTAAAATGTGTAAGCTTGAATTTGGTCAACACTGCGTAATTTGAAATCACTATGCATTTGTCACTGCAGCTTACTGTACGCTAGAAAGGCCTTGTGTATTTGTCTTAAGTTTAGTGAAAAATTAGAATTCCTGCCATTAATTCATGTAAAAAAATTTACAAATACTAACAACAAGATAAAAAATGCTGGTTTGTATTAAAACTGTTTTAGTCTTAACAGCAATTTATGTCATGTGAAATGCCATTATACCTATTTTGTTGGCCATGTTTCATTTTGATTGAGAAACAATTGTTCAGGTACAAACATGAAAAAACTCTAGCTGTGACTCTTAATGTTCCGTTGCAAAATAAAGATGTGCTTTAGTAACCTGAATTATAGGAGTTTTGAAGATTATTTTGTGGTAGTTTTTTGTTGGGCTTTTCTAACAATGGTTATATTCATTGATGAGTGATCACTTAGAAGGTATGGGGGAAGTGCTAAGTGTGAAGTTTATTTCTAGAATTATTGGCTTATGTAATGGCTGTATTTGAGGGAAAGGGGGTGAGAAGGGAACTAAAAAGGATTAAGAAGATTAAAAATGTCCAAAGAGAAGGTCCTCCTCCTTTGTGGCCATTGCTTGATTCATTTCCTCTCCCAGCACCAGCCCCTCTATTCTGGTAATTCTAATGTAAGAAGACCTTTGTCCATTAAAATAAAGGACCTCTCTGTACTTGAAGTTAGTTTGCCTCACATCTTCCCCAAGTGCAGTCAGGTATGCCATTTTTGCTCTGAAAGAAAAGAATTACTTAGAGAAAAGGTAATAAGCAGAAAGGCAAAAGTATGCCATGCCTCTGTTCTTATATACACGATAATAAAAATTCAAACAGTCTGAGGAAGGTCCAAAGTAAGTTGTGATAGCCTCTTCCCCATGCCCCAGCCCTCAAGAAAAGGCCCCTCAAACCAATGGCAACCTCTTGGATTTCTTGTATTTTCTTCTGAGGTAAACACGTACATGCACTATATGTATGTACACATTTTGTTAAAGTCAACAGGATTGTACAGTGTGTTCTGCAGCTTTTTCACCTTGCAGTATTTCCACATAACATATTTAGGTCTACCTCATTCTTTCTAATCACTGCCTAGTACTCCGTCTTATGGAGATACCATAATTGGATTTCTTGACGGACACTTAGATTGTTTCAAATTTGAGCTGTACAAACAACACTTCAATGAACATCCTTATATAAATATTTTTATTAAGTAATACAAGTATAGGCATAGAGTAAATTTCTAGCAGTAGGGTTGCTAGATCATAGGGCACCTGCATTTTTAAATAAATATTGTCTAATTGTTCTCAGATTATACCAGTTTAAATGTCTGTTTCCCCACATTCTTACTAGAATGGTTATCAAACTTAACCTACTTGCTCATCGCATAGATGAAATATCTTATTTTGACCTTCATTTCTTCTGTAATGAGGTTAAGTAGCTTTACATATCTTTATTGACCCCTTGTATTTCCTTTTCTCTAAATTCCATACTGATACTTTGCTTATTTTTATATCGGGTTGTTTAACATTTTAATCTTATGAGATGCTGGAAATTAAGTAACTAGTCATTTGTCAGTCATATGTTGCAAACATTTTCTTCAGTGTGTTATCTATCTCTGACTGGGATTACAGGCTCAAGCCACTGTGCCATGTGAAGGAGGATTGGAATGGCGCATTTAAAAGAAAGGAATGATTGGCCCAGCGTGGTGGCTCACACCTGTAATCCTAGTGCTTTGGGAGGCTGTGGCAGGAGGATTGCTTGATTCCAGGAGTTTGAGACCAGCCTGGGCAACATAGTGAGATCCTATCTCTACCAAAAAAAAAAAAAAAAGGCAAGCAAAGAATGGCTGAGGCTACCAGAAGGTAGGAAAGCGGTACCAATCGAAGAAACAGCAAGACCCCGTCTCTACAAAAAAATAGAAAAATTAGCCAGGCATAATGGTGCATGCCTGCAGTCCCAGCTACTTGGGAGGCTGAGGCAGGAAGATCACTTGAGCCCAGGAGTTTGAAGTTGTAGTGAGCTGTGATGATGCCACTGCCCTCTCTAGCCCAGATGACAGAGCAAGACCCTGTCTTAAAAAAAAGATGGTTAAGATGGAAAATTGTTGTGTATTTTACTACAATAAAAAAATGGATAAAAGGAAAGCATAAGAAAGCAGGAAACTCATCGTAAAGGTAAATATATAGACAAAATAGAATACTATAAAATATATATGTACTTTTATATATAATTATATGTCTATACAATATACAGACAAAAATAGAATATTGTATTACTCTAAAGGTAGAGAGTAAATTGCTTTTAATGCTACTAAAAAAGAGTTGAAAGACAAAAATATTAAAACAAGTAAATTGTGTAACTAAATGGTTACTGGATATATAACAAACAGATGTAAATTGGGACATCAGTAGTGTATAATGTAGGGTGAAGAAGATGAAAACAGGAAAAGTCCTTGTATGCAAGTAAGGTTATCAGCTTCAAATAGACGGTTATAACTATACAAGATATTTTATGCAAGCCCCTTGATAACCACAAAGAAATACCTATAAAAGTTACACAAAAGAAAAAGAGAAAGGAATCAAAACCTATCAACAGAAAAATAAAAAGGCCAACAAAACACAAAAGAAAACATGAAAGAAAGAGTGACAGAAAAACTATAAGACAAAACAGTTAACAAAATGGCAGTAGTAAATCCTTCTCTATCAATTATTTCAAATGTAAATGTACTAAACTCCCCAATAAAAATATAGACAGTGTCTTAATCGATAAAAACAAACAAGAAAAACAAGATCCAACTGTATGTTGTCTATGAGAAACTCACTTTAGATTCAAGGACACACGTAAGCTGAAAGTGAAGAGATGAAAAAGATACTCTGACGCAAATGGCAACCAAAAGAAAGCAAGAGTGGCTATACTTAAACAAAGTAGACTTTAAGTTAAAAGTTCTTTACAGACAAAGAAGGTCATTATGCAATAATAAAGGCATCAATTCGACAGAAAAATATAAGTTACAAATATATGTGCACCCAACAGTATCAGAGCACCTAAGTATATAAAACAAGTATTGATAGATCTGAAAGGAGAAATTGACAACAATACAGTAATAGTAGGAGACTTCAATACCCCACTTCCAATAATGGATAGAATATCTAGATAGACAATCAATTAAAAAAAAAAACAACAGACTTGAACAATACTATCAACACTATAGACCAAATGGACCTAAGAGTATACAGAACTTTCCAGTCAATAGCAGAAGACTACACATTCTCAAGCACACATGGAACATTCTTCAAGATAGATCGCATGTTTGGTCACAAAATAAATCTTACCAAATTTAAGAAGATCAAAGTTATACCAACTATTTTTTTCCAACCATGGTGGAATCAAACTAGAAATGAATAACAGCAAGAAAGTGAGAAAATTCACAAATACATGGAAATAACACACTCTTGAACAAACACTGGGTTAAAGATAAAATCAAAAAGGAGGTCGGTCGCAGTGGCTCACGCTTGTAATCCTAGCACTCTGAGAGGCCAAGGCGGGTGGATCGTTTGAGCTCAGGAGTTCGAGATCAGCCTGAGCAAGAGCAAGAGACCCCATCTCTACTAAAAATAGAAAGAAATTGGCTGGACAACTAAAAATATATAGAAAAAATTAGCCGGGCATTGTGGCGCATGCCTGTAGTCCCAGCTACTCAGGAGGCTGAGGCAGAGTTGTTTAAGCCAGGAGTTTGAGGTTGCTGTGAGCTAGGCTGACACCATGGCACTCTAGCCCAGGCAAAAGAGTGAGAGTCTTTCTCAAAAAAAAAAAAAAAAAAAATCAAAAGGGAATTTTATTTATTTTTTATTTGAAGTTCAGGTTGTATGTGGAAGAAAGGGAATTTTAAAAATAATTTATGGCAAGGTACAGTGGCTCATGCTTGTAATCCTAGCACTTTGAGAGGTGGGAAGATTGCTTGAGGCCAATAATTCAAGACTAGCCTGGGCAACATAGCCAGATCCCATCTCCACAAAAGAAAAAAAAAATTTAAAAATTAACTGGGCATGGTGGCACATGCCTGAAATCCTAGCTACTCTGGAGGCTGAGCCAGGAGAATTGCTTGAGCCCAGGAGTTTGAGGCTGTAATGAGCTATAAATGTGCCACTGTACTCCATCCTGGTCAACAGAGCAAGATCCAGTCTCTTTAATTAATTAATTAACTTCAGAAAAATTAAAAACAAAACATACGAAAACTTTTCAGTGCAGCAAACATAGTAAAGGGAAGCTTACAGTGATAAATGCCTATGTTAAAAAAGAAGAAAGATTTCAATCTTACGTTACACCTCAAGGAACTAGAAAAAGAACAAATTAAAGTTAGCTGAAGGAAGGAAATAATTAAGATCAGAGTGGAAATAGATAATAGGAAAACTAGAAAAAAATCAAGAAAACTGAGTTGCCTTTTTGAATAGATAAAATCGACAAACCTTTATTACACTAAGAAGAAAGAAGACTCAAATAAAATCAGAAATGAAAGAGGAGACGTTACAATGGATTCCTTAGAAATAAAAAGCATCTTAAGAGACTTATCATGAACAATTGATTTTATGCCAACAAATTGGAAAACCTAGAAGAAATGGATAAATTCCCAGAAACATTCAACCCACCAAGACTTAACCTAGAAGATATAGAAAACATGAACAGACCAATAACAAATAAGGAGATTGAAGTAGCAATCAAAAACCTGCCAACATAGAAAAGCTCAGGACCAGACGGTTTCATGTTTGATTTCTACCAAACATTCAAAGAAGGATTAACACCAATCCTTTTAAAACTCTTCCAAAAATAGAAGTAGAGGAAATACTTCCAACTCATTTTACGAGGCCAGCATTACCCTGATACCAAATTCAGATAAAGACACCACAAGAAAACAAAACTACAGGCTAGTATTTCTGATAAACATAGATGCAAATATTCTCAATAAAATATTATCAAACTAAGTTCAAAACACTTCGAAAAGATTATACAACATGACTAAGTGGGATTTATTCCTGGGATGCAGTGTTGGTTTAACATATGTAAGTTAATCACTGTAATACATTGCATTAACAGAATAAAAGATAAAATCCACAATGAGCATCTCAATAGATATAGAAAAAGCATTTGACAAAGTTCAACATTCATTTATGATTAAAAAAAAACTTTCAACAAAACAGGTGTAGAAGAAAACTTCCTAAACACAATAAAGGCCATTTATGAAAATCCCAAAGGAAACCACATAATCAATGGGGGAAAATTGATACAGTACAAGGCAAGAATGCCTACTCTCACCAGTTCTTTTCAACAGAATACTAGAAGTACTAACAAGAACAATCAGACAAGAAAAAGAAATAAAAGACAACCAAATCAGAAAGGAAAAAGTAAAATTATCCTTGTTTGCAAATGACATGATCTTATATGTAGAAAGTTATAAAGACTCCACAAAAAAACTATTAGAACTAATAAATTCGGTAAAGGATATAAAATCAACATACAACATCAACTGTATTTCTTTACACCAATAATGATCTATCTGAAAAGGAAATCAAGACTTTGAGAATCACTACAAGAAAAACTCCTTGTGGTGAAGGTTCTAAGACTTGGGATCGTTTCCAGATGAGAATCCACAAGGGACTCATTGACTTGCATAGTCCTTCTGAGATTGTTAAGCAGATTACTTCTATCAGTATTGAGCCAGGAGTGGAGGTTGAAGTCACTATTGCAGATGCTTAAGTCAACTGTTTTAGTAAATTGATTACCAGTTGTTAAAAAAAGAAAGAAAGAAAAAAAATAATCCCATTTGCAACAGTGTCAAAAAGAATGAAATACTTCGGAATATATTTATCTAAGGAGATGAAAGATCTATATACTGAAAACTATAAAACATTGATGAAAGAAATTGTGGAAAACACAAATAAATGGAATTATATCCCATGTTCATGGATTGGAAGAATTAGTACTGTTAACATCTTTGTAAAGTACTCAATGTACAGATTCAACACAATCCCTGTCAAAATTTCAATGACATTTTTTACAGAGATAGAAAACAACTATAAAATTCATATGGAACCATGAAAGACCCCAGATAGCCAAAGCAATATTGAGAAAGAACAAAGTCGGAGGTACCACTCTTCCTGATTTCAACTTATATTTCTAAGCTATAATAAAAACAGACACATAGCCCGATAGAGACAACAGAGTACAGAAATAAATCCTTGTATATATGATCAAATGGTTTTTGGCAATGGTGCCAAGACCATCAATGGGGAAAGGACAGTCTTTTTCAACACATGATATTAGGAAACCTTGATATCTGCATGCAAAAAAATGAAATTGGACCCTTATCTTCCACCATACATAAAAATCAACTTAAAATGGATTAAAGACTTAACCATAAGACCTGAAACTGTAAAAATACTAGAAAAAAACGGGAAAAGCTCTCTGACATTGGCCTTGACAATGATTATTTTAGATATCACACCAAAAGCTCAGGCAACAAAAGCAAAAATAAACAAGTGGGACTATATCAAACTTAAAGGCTTCTGCATAGAAAAGGATATAAACAAAAAGGCAATCTACAATTGGGAGACAATATTTACAAACTGTATATCTGATAAGGGGTTAATATATAAAATATTTGAGGAACTCACACAACTCAATAGCAAAAAAAACCCTAAATACCCCAATTAAAAGGACAAAGAACCTAAATAGACATTTTTCCAAAGAAGACATAAAAATGGCCAATGGGTATATGAAAAGGTGCTCAACATCACTAATCAGGGAAATGCAAAAACAAAGCCACAATGTGATAGCACCTCACACCTATTAAGATGGTCATTATTAAACAAGAGATAAGTGTTGGTGAGGATGTGGAGAAAAGGAAACCCTTTTACACTGTTGGTGCAAGTGTAAACTGGCACAGCCATTAAGGAAAACAGCATGGAGTTTCCTCAAAAAATTAAAAATAGAACTACCATATGATCCAGCAAGCCCTCTTCTGGGTACCTACCCAAAGGAAATGAAATCGGTACCTCATAAAGATATCTTCATTCCCAGGTCCATTGCAGCATTATTCACAATAACCAAGATACCAAAACAACCTAGGTGTCTGTTAACAGATGAGTGGATAAAGGAATTGTGATTCGCGCGCGCGCACACACACACACACACAATTTGTGACAACATGGATGAATCTGGAGGACATTAAGCTAAGTGAAATAAGCCAGACACAGAAAGAAGAAAACTGCATGATTTTAATTATATGTGGAATCTTTTAAAAAGCTGCTAGAAGATAACAGAGGATAAAATCTAGGAGACTTTGTGTTTGGCAATCACTTTTTAGATATAACTCTGAAAGTATGATCCATGAAAGAAAAAATTTACAATTGGGCTTCATTAAAATTAAAAACTTATGCTCTACAAAAGACACTGATAACAAAATGAAAAGACAAGCCACAGAGTAGGAGAAAATTTGCAAAACACATATCTGTTAAAGAACTGATATTCACAATATGTATAAAAAACTCTTAAAAGTCAACAATAAGAAAACAAACTACCCAATTAAAAATGGGCAAAATATCAAAACAGGCATCCAGATTATAGATATAGATGGCAAGCAAGCATGTGAAAGGGTGCCCAACCTCATATGTCACTAGGGAATTTCAAATTAAAACAGCAATGACATAACAATATACACATATTAGAATGATAAAACCCCAAGCACTGACAACATCAAATGCTGGTGAGGGTGCTGAGCAAAGAGTAATCCCATCCATTGATGTGGCAATACAAAATGGCACAGCCACTCTGGCATTTTCTTACAAAATTAAGCATACTCTTGCCATACAAGCCAATAATTGTGCTACTTGATATTTACCCAAATAAGTTGAAAACTTAGGTCCACACAAAAACTTGCACACAAATGCAGCTTTATTCATAATTGCCAAAACTTGGAAGCTACCAAGATTTCTTTCAACAGGTGAATGGATAAATTGTGGTACATCCATACAATGGAATATCATTCAGCAATAAAAAGAAATGCACTATCAGGCCACTAAAAGGCATGAAGGAAACTTAAATACATATTGCTAAGTGAAAAAAGTGGATTTGAAAAGGCTACATACTATATGATTCCAGCTATATGACATTCTAGAAAAAGCAAAACTATGCAAATAGAACAAAGATAAGGGATTTGTGAGGCGGAAGGGAGGGATGAATAGGCTGAGTGCAGAGGATTTTTAGGACAACGAACCTATTTACTATATTGTAATGGTGGATAAATGTCATTCTGCATCTGTGTCAAAATCCATAGAATGTACAACGCAATGAGTGAAACCTAATAATGTAAACTATGGACTTTAATAATGTGTCGATACTATTTATCAATTGTAAGAAATGTACAGCAGAAATGCAGGATGTTAACACAGAAAACTGTGTGTATGGTGGGCTTTTCAGGGGAGTTATATGGAAACTCTCTGTACTTTGTCCTCAATTTCTCTGTAAACCTCAAACTGCTCAAAACAATAAAGCCTGGCCAGGCATAGTGGCTCAGGCCTGTGATCCCAGCACTTTGGGAGGCTGAGGTGGGAGGATAGTTTAAGGCCAAAGCCAGGAGTTCAAGACCAGCCGGGCAACATAGTAAGACCTCATCTCTACCAAAAAAAAAAAAAAAATCAGCTGGACGTGGTGGCATACACCTGTAGTCCCTGTAGTCCTAGCTACTTAGAAGGCTAAGGCAGGAGGATCCTTTGAGCCCAGGAGTTTGAGGTTGCAGTAAGTTATAATGATGCCACTGCACTCTAGCCCAGGCAACTGAGCAAGATCCTGTCTGAAAAAAAACAGAAAACAAAAAACCCACAAACTTTTGGGATGTATTTATTGGAAGTACATTAAAGCTATAAATTTTAAAAGATACTTACACAAAATGAGGATTCGCTTTTAAGAACATGTGACCTCTATGCAAATATTCAAATGTTTTATGTCCTTCAGTACTTTTCTTCACTTAGGTTTGTTTGTTTATTTATTTATTGATTTAGTCAGGGTCTCGTTCTGTTGCCCAGACTAGAGTGCTGTGGCATCAGCCTAGCACATAGCAACTTCAAACTCCTGGGCTTAAGTGAACCTCTTGCCTCAGCCTCCTGAGTAGCTGGGACTACAGGCCAGCACCATCACGCCAGGCTACTATTTCCTATTTTTAATAGAGATGGGGTCTCACTCTTGTTCGGGCTGGTCTCAAACTCCTGAGCTCAAGCAATTCTCTGGCGTCAGCCTCCCAGAGTGCTAGGAGGCGTGAGCCACTGTGCCCAGCCTCACTTAGATTTTAAATATTAAAGTTTTTTCTAAATACTGAAGGTTGTGGTTGATATTATAAATGGAATTTTAAATTTACATTTCTCAATAGATTATTGTGCTGATAAAAAAGAAAACTTCTTACACCCGTGATCCCAACACTTTGGGAGGCTGAGACAGGAAGATCACTTAAGGCCAGAGGGGTTTGAGATCAGCTTGGGCAACAAAGCAAAATGCCCTCTCTCCAAAAATTTTTTTAAAAAGTTATCTGGATGTGGTGGTGTATGTCTACAGTCCCAGCTACTTGGGAGGCTGAGGCAGGACAATCACTTGGTCCTGAAAGTTCAAGGTTGCAGTGAGCTGGAATCGAGCCACTGCATTCCAGCCTGGGTGACACAGCGAGACCCTGTCGCTAAGAAAAAGAAAGAAAACTTGATGTTTTATTTTTTATATTTCCTTGTATCTGGTAGTAGCTTATTAATTTTAAATAGGTTTTTATTTGCTCCTTTTTACCTCATATCATATATAAAGAATGAATTGGTCTTTTCTTTCTCATATTACTTTTTTCTTTTTTTGGCTGCCTAGATTAACAGCAAACTATTGAATAATAACCATGTTAAGAAACATTTATATCTTGGTGCTACTTTAATGCTGTTTCAAATTTTAGTATGATGTTTGCTGTTGATTTTGTATTTTGCGATATATACTGTTCACCATTTTTTATTTTGAGACAAGATCTCACTATGTTGCCCAGGCTGATCTCAAACTCCTGGGCTCAAGCAATCCTCCCACCTCAGCCTCCTAAGTAGCTGGGATTACAGGCGTGAGCCACCTCACTGGGCTAATACTGTTCACCATTTTAAAGAACTTTGTAATCATAGCTTACCGTGTTGGTGTTTTTTTATAAATCACAAATAGCTATTGAGTTTTTCTAAAATGTCTTTTTTGGCATGTATTATCATAATCACATGAATTTCCCCCTAATTTTATTAATGACTTCACACTATGAAATTTCTTTACATTCCTTAAATGATCCCTACTGGTTTATAGTGTTTTATTTTTATGTGCTGCTGGATTTTGTGTTGTCATTTTTTTTTTTTTAGATCTTGAAAAGTATCTTTGTTTTCTGAAATTCTTTTTCCCGATTAGGTTAAAAAGATGTTTTTCAGTAGATAGTGGGGTTTACTATCCTAGATAAAATTTGCCTAATAAGTGAAAATTGGTTGAAGGTAGAAGACTTTATCATGAGTGAAAGTAGTTTATCCCAAACCTAGGAAAAGCCTACCCACTGTTCTCCTTTGTGTTTACTACGCCATGCATTCTCGTCTCATACAAAGCAAACCTTGATGTTGAGTGAAACATTAAAATCTATGTTAACAGTAGGTCTTCTTGTTTTTCATTTAGTGGAAGCCATGAGGATTCACTAAGAAACAAATTTCAAGAAAATAGGAGTTCAAGTTGTCATACTAAGTTAAATGAACTTTACTAAATGGAAATACTAAATATTAGGTTGAACCGTATATGAAATTGCTGATCTTTTACCATATCAAAATGATAATTTTCATATTTCATTCTACTACCAAAATGGCATTGGATCAGATAGATACTTGGCATTTTACAGATCTAGCTGGTCCCTGACAAGGAAAGGCCTTCCAGATTCCCAGAGATATGTTAGAGCTTTTTGAAAGACCTCTATGGACATCACATTCCCCAGCTTTTTATTCTGAGCATTTTTTTTTTTAGCCTATTGTTTCCCTCAACTGTTAGCACTGCCTGGGGCATCCACGGTGTTAGATATTAATAATTGCCTCTATCTGTCTTCAGCACACACCCCTGGGAAGAAGGCTGTTTGTCCTGAGTGAGCTTTGAATCAGGTCATATAAAGACAGTTTGTGAATGGAGTCTTCTAGGGAACCGCCGGGCTTCACATTGTGACAGTTCTCTGGGAGTGGGGCTTGGAAGCAGCTCTGACCCTGCTCTGCCCCTTCCGCGGCTGCCAGGTTGCTGGGTTTCAAGGCTGCAGTGGAACCAGGAAAGGATAGTTGAGAAGAGGGCAATTTAATATGACACAAAACTCACTGTTTTTCTTTGTACTTTTTTTCTTTTTTACAGCAAATTTTGCATAAGAAAAACTCACTATTTTTATCCAGATTCAGCCATTTTTCTTGAATAATCAATCGTCTGCCAGATTGTTGCAAGTCTTTGGCTAATATGCAGAGTTCCGAAAAAGTGGATTCTGAACATTTTTTTTTTGAGACAGGGTGTCGCTCTGTCCCTCAGCCTGGAGTGCTGCGGCACAATCATCGCTCACTGATTGTGAACATTTTCACGGTGCTTTGTTCTTTTATGGATGGAGGAGATGATTTTCAGAGGCTTTTACTCTGCCATTTTCACCAACTCCTCTCAACACATTGTGTTTAGACACCTTGTTTTTCAATGCTTTCTCTGATTGGCTGTATTCCGATTGGCTTTTGGCTGTTGCCAGGAACCAAGTCCCCCCTTGAGAATAAAGATTTGTCGTCAGTGAGAAAATCCAGATACCTGTGGTTTCTGCCTGAATCCCCACCTTCATGTCCCAGGGCTCTCCCACTGCTCTCTCTGACATGAACAGCGTTAAGAATGAGCTATCAGCTCCCTAAACTGTACATTTCCACCTTTGCGTTACAGCCTTTCAACTGTTATCTCCATTTTATAAATGAGGAATTGGGACTCACAGGGTTTAAGTATCCTTTGGGAAGTTAAATAGCTAGTAAATGGAGCGCAGAGACCAGAATCAGGTCTGTTTGACACTAAAGCCAAATTTAGTATTCTTTGAGAGAAACTTTTTTTAAAGGAACAATACCAATTTATATGTTTGAAAAATCATTGTCATATCTTTAACCTGCACCTCATATTTCTAAATCTAATTTTGGAAAGCGGACATTTAAATCATAGGAAGAAAATTCTCTCTTTAAAGGAAACTTGAAGTTTGGGTTATTTTTAACAAAACTCTACTGTCTATTTAAACCCAGATTTTTTGTATATTGGGTTAATGTGGAATTAAATAAAAGTCTCATATATAGAGATAGGTTTAGAATCACAAAATAGGTTTCAAGATCTGGAAGAGAGCGCAGAATCCTCTCTTCTACTTACCTCATTTTATAGATGAGAAAACTGATGCCAGGAAAGACAATGCCTTGTCCTAGTGAATTAGTACCAGGTGGTAACCACTGATCTTCCTTCCGTCCTGATACCTTCCCAGGCCCTGGTGTCCAGCAGTAGTCTGGGGGGTGGGGACAGCCACCTAAAGACCAAGTTACTCAGTGTGTAGGCCAGTAATGGGCAGTACCAACAAACTGCAAGCTTGTTTGCAATGCAGAATCACAGGCCCCACCCCAGACTTGCCTTTTAATAAGACCCCAATACTATGGAGCTTGCCAGGAGTCATCAAAGCTTTTCCGAATTTTTCTTCCCATCAGTATAAATAAAGAGTCTAGGCCACCAGGTAACTCAGGCTCTGTACCAGATAATTCTGGAAAAAGCAATGCCTGAAATACGGATTCATGGAACATGACTACTTAGGTCTTTTGCCCTGCATAGCCAGCAGTAGGGGAAAGCCTGGAGGCTTTGGAGAAAGAAATGACTTGTCTTCAATTCACTCTTTTGTGCCTCTTCTCTGCATACTTCCACCCCAGCCATCTCCCATTTTGTTCGTGCAGTTAGCCTATGTGGCTAATATTTTAGTATGAATTAGTTTAAGTTCTTCCTCCCAAAAATATTTGCAAAGAGAGGAAGGGTCAATGTTCAAACATGAGATTCTGGCTCAGGAAAGATTTTGTCTTTCTTTTTTTTTTTTTTTTTTTGAGACGGAGTCTCACTCTGTTGCCCGGACTAGAGTGCCATGGCGTCAGCCTAGCTCACGGCAACCTCAAACTCCTGGGCTCAAGCAATCCTTCTGCCTCAGCCTCCCGAGTAGCAAGGACTACAGGCATGCACCACCATGCCCGGCTAATTTTTTCTATATCTTTTTAGTTGTCCAGCTAACTTCTTTCTATTTTTAGTAGAGACGGGGTCTCACTCTTGGTCAGGCTGGTCTCAAACTCCTGAGCTCAAACGATCCTCCCGCCTCGGCCTCCCAGAGTGCTAGGATTACAGGCATGAGCCACCATGCCTGGCCTCAGGAAAGATTTTGAAAGTAGGCCTAGCCATGGCTCCATGTCAGTAGGCCTGAGTCTTCTATTTGTAGCACCCCAGGTATTTTTGTTCCTTGGTCTGTAAAATTTGCATTATCTTATTATGTATGCTCTTGAAAACATTTTCAGATAACTTATTTTATTTTTAAGAGGCTGTGTCTCACTCTGTTCCTCAGGCTGGAGTGCAGTGGCACAATCATAGCTCACTGCAATCTCGAACTCTGAGCTCAAGCGATCCTCCTGCCTCAGCCTCCCTAGTAGCTAGGACTACGGATGTGCACCACTCTGCCCAGCTAATTTATTTTTAAATTGTTTTTAAGTGGGGGTAAGAGAAGTGTCTCACTATGTTGCCCAGGCTGGTCTCCTGGCCTCTAGTCATCCTCCCACATCAGACTCCTGAGTTGCTGGGATTGCAGGTGTGAGCCATCATGCCCAGCTCAGATCACTTATTTTATGTAAGGCTCATAAATGCTCTGTGAGGAAAGTGGTATCATCTTCATTTTACAAACCTTAAAGTTGTCTTAGACCTTTTAGCTTCTGAACCAAAGTCTAGGCTCTCTGCAGTATACTAATAAAATTCTCTCTTGTAGGTGTTTCTTGATGACTGGTTTTGTTTTTTGATTTATGCGTATGCACTTTTTGAATAGGTAATGCTCTCCTAGATTCAGTGTTTGATAAACAAATTCTTTGTGATATCCACTCTCTTGTGGGTATTTTCTTTTCCTCGGAGGCTTTTAGAAGGCAGGGCCCCTTCAGTCTCCAGGATGACTGATGCTCACACTGGAATTTTCTCTGACCCAATCTGTTCAGAATACCTTGGCATGAATGAATGGCCCTGCCAGTGTGGACCAGTTCAGGGAAGGCTGACCAAGGAAGGAAAAAGCCTGGAAATAAGGACAAGAGGAGAAGATTTTGCAGTCTTGGAACAAGTGTCCCTGACTGTTTAAAGGATTGTGATGTAAAAGAGGGATTATGTTTCTTGTGGGTAGAAGCAGATTTGCTGTGAAGATAATCAGGTTTAAGCTTTAGGGCTTTTGTGTGGACCCTTTCAAGGCCCTGTACCTAATTTTGAGTCCTTAAATTTGTGTTATTTTAACTAAAAGCCCCTCTCCCCTCAAATTATAGTATATGAGTTTTAGAACTCAAAACCTGGATCTACCCCTTTCTGTGCGGCTCCAGAGAGCTAATCAGGATCTAAGATAGAAGTGGAAATCCAGGGTACGGATGATAGCTCAACAAAGGAAAATTTTTCCCTGGGCAGGACAATTCCACCAAGAAGTGGGTTGTTGTGTTAAGTACCCTCTATAGCTACTCACGGTCATTCTTCCCAGCAACATCCCCTTTCCTGCTGACAGAACTTGGATTTGTTAGGAAAGTTAACGGACAGCTCTCCATCTCAGAGAGAACAGGCCTTCCCCAAGCCCCAAAGGTAAGTCTGATTGGTCTAAGCCAGTCATGCTATTCTCTTTGGCTAAGTATGGGCAGGTAATCTAGTTCTGGGGATGGGGGTGAGGGTGGGGGAGACTTCCTTCTCTAAAAGAAAGACAAGGCTTCATGAAGAGGTCTTTTCCCTCTTCCCTTTCAATTCCTGAAACTCAGGAGAGCTGGAGATACAGCATCCATCTTGGGCCAGTAGGCTAGCAACAAAAACCAAAGTCAACATGCTAAGGGTGGCAGAGTAGGACCAGTAAGAGTTTAGGATCCTTATAGAATTGTTAAGGAGCTAAACCAGTGCTAGCAGCCACTGCATTACGGCTGCATTATACTTATGTGAGAAAAAGAAACTCCTTATTTGTTCAAGCAAAGTTAATTAAATTTTCTATTACTTGCAACAAAATGTATTTTTACTTAATACAGCAGAGTTTGAGAAGAGGCCCTTCTCTGTCTGGTGGGAGTCAATTCACAGGTGCACTTACCACAAAATAGGGATGTTGCAGAGGGTATTATGTGTGGGAGAGAGGAACTGGAGAGGCGACGAATTGTTATTAGGAATGATCTTACATTATTAGAGCACAAACAACTTCCCATGATGTGGGTCCTTAGGTTTCATCCTCCCTTCCCCGAGTCTTCATACTTGCTCAGCCATACTTCCTCCTATAACCTCGATATATTCCTCTCACTGCATCTGCAGCCTCCTCCAGTTCCACCTTTGACAGGAGGTAGAAAAGAAGATGGGCCGGGCGCGGTGGCTCAGCCTGTAACCCTAGCACTCTGGGAGGCCGAGGCGGGAGGATCGCTTGAGCTCCGGAGTTCTAGACCAGCCTGAGCAAGAGCGAGACCCTGTCCCTACTAAAAATACAAAGAAATTAGCTGGACAACAAAAAATATGTAGAAAAAATTAGCCGGGCATGGTGGTGGATGCCTGTAGTCCCAGCTACTCAGGAGGCTGAGGCAGGAGGATCCCTTGAGCTCAGGAGTTTGAGGTTGCTATGAGCTAGGCTGACGCCATGGCACTCTAGTCCGGGCAATAGAGTGAGACTCTGTCTCAAAATAAAATAAAATAAAATACTATTATTATGGAAAAATTTAAACTTATACATAAAATACCTATGTACCTATCACATAGTTTCAACTCAACTCATAGCCCATTCTTTTTTTTTTTTTTTTTTTTTTTGAGACAGAGTCTCACTCTCTTGCCCAGGCGAGTGCCGTGGCGTCAGCCCAGCTCACAGCAACCTCAAACTCCTGGGCTCGAGCAATCCCACTGCCTCAGCCTCCTGAGTAGCTGGGACCACAGGCATGCGCCACCATGCCCGGCTGATTTTTTCTATATATATATTTTTAGCTGTC
>RJWJ010019679.1:0-29979 GCA_004363605.1 Indri indri | reverse complement strand
AATATGACTGTGTGTGAAGCAGGCTTTGCCCTTCAGTGGGAAGAGAAAAGGAGGCGAGAGGGTAGGACAGATAGAAGGCAAAGCCCCACTGAACGTTTGCAAAGAGAAGAGTGGGGAGAGAAGTCCATCCCTGCTCCCTTTCTAACCACCATTCAGGCAGCTCATCTTTACAAACGTTTTACGATGTACCTGCTGTGTGTCAGCACCGTGCTGGATGCTGGGAGCACTATAGTGAAGGAGACAGTTTCCTGCTCTCAGCAAGTCCGTGGTCTAGTGAATGACACCAGAAGGCAGCTTCTCTCCATCGCTGTCCACATCGCCGACTGTCAGAGGGAGTCAGGCGGAGGTCTGAGAGGCACTCGCACTTGGATGGAGACTGCCCCTGCAGAGCGAGAGGCTGAGTGTGTGGAGTCCTAATCCTTAGAGAGTGTGTAGGAAAAGGCTTCTGCGTGTCAACGACAGCTGCTAAGCCCCAGCCAGTGTCAGAACTCACACAGTTAATCCCGTTCACTCGCCTGGTTGTGTAGCCCAGCAGGACAGGGAGGGCCTCAGAGGGCATATCCTCCAGATTCGTTATTTTACAGATGAGGAAACTGAAGCCCAAAAGATGTACTGATTCGCTGGGCATTGAGTGGCAGAAGAAACCAGATGTTCTGATGCTCTGTCCATGCCACACTTTTTTGAGCCACAGAAGCTCGGTGTCTATTAAAATAATGACATATCTACGGGGCATTTTCAGTCTTATCAGTTATTTACACTTCAAAGTTAGTGACTTCATCAGGACCTTCTGGAGAACAGATTTGGAAAGAACGTGAAGAGAGATGGGCTATAGGCACCTGGGATTGGGGAGAACAGGTGTGGATGCTAAAATCACAATGCTTTGCTGACTCATAATGTGGCTCATTAATGCACAGCCATGAGTCCCCCCTCGACACGTGTGCCTTCTTGCTTGCTCACTTGGGAGGAAAGGACAGAAACCTCTTCTGACAAAACAGAAGTGAGTACTGCAGCCTCCAGGAAATTCTGTGTGCTGTGTATGATCATACATGCCTTTTCTCCATGGAGAGACAGATTTCATGGCTAGCACAAGGCCTGGACCCTACTCAATTCACAAGTCACAGCCCTGGGAAACCTTCCCTGGAAGAACCAGTTGCACACCCCGCTTTGGGGGCCAGCTTTGTTTGTGCCACTATAACAGCACAAAGAACCACGGATTATTTGTTGACTCCCCAGATTCCTGCAATCACCTTCTAATTTGACTCCCCAGCCAACACCTTTGCCTTTCTATGGAATACAGCGTATTCTCGAGACGGCAGAGGAGTCCCTTTAAAACACCAGTAAGATCATATCCCTCTTCCTTGCAAAACCCTCCAGTGGCTCCCCATTCTTCTCAAAGTAAAAGGCTAAGTCCTGACAATGCCTACAAGGCCCTGTATGATCTTCCTCCCTTACTTGTCCAAACTCAGCTCCTAGTACTCTCTTACTCGCTAATTTTTCAGCCACACTGGCCCACTTGACATTCCTCCCATGTGCCAGGTACACACTTGCCTTGCAGTGTTTGCATAAGGTATCCCCTCTGCTAAAACACTCTTCTCTCCTTCCCCTCCAAGTCTTTGCTCTAGAGACACCTTCTCAGTGAGGCCCACCTGGACTACCCTAATTCAAACCACAACCCAATCCCATACCTCTACCCAGCCCTCCACTCCCCCTTCCTCTGCTCTATTTTTTCTATACCATATATCACCTAATATAAGATCTTCCCATTTATGATGCTAATTTCTTATGGTCTACTTCCTTTTGCCAGGATGAAACACCCTGAGTGTAGGCCCTTTTGTTAGCGCTGATTTATTTCAAGTGCCCAGAACAGTGCTTGGCACATAAATATTTGTTAAGTGTGTGAATGAATTGGCTCATGTAAGATGCAGTGGCACTTAGCCCCTACTAGGCGCTAAGCCTCTCAGCTGCAGGGGAGGTAGTGGGAACAGGCCCTGGAAAGATCTGTAGTTTAGTCAATTGTTTACCCATCCCAGTTATCCCAACTAAACTATTGTTATTAATAGGCACAGGGTATTATGAAATACAGGAAAAACAAGAAATCATTGATTTCTGGAGGACTACTTTAATTCCAATTACATTCCTAATTCACATAGAAAAGGGAAACCAGATGGTTCCAGGTTTTAGAGAACTTTACAAAGAAAGATGTTGTTATACCAAGGAGGCTGCACTGGAATCAGTATCTGCAGGGCTCTCCTCCCCCTGGAATGGTGCCGCCTGGCTGACCTGCCCATGTTTAACCCCACCTGAAGGCACTTCTCACCTTTGGCCTCAAGACATACTCTGATACACCAGCAGCACCAAGCAGCCCTGGTGCTAATTTTCCTTTCTTTAAACTTAACAATGAAAGGAAGGTTAACCTTAACCGTGAAAGGTTATTTAGATATAACTTTCCCACCTTTTTATGCAAATCTAACTGCACCTGATCATAGAAATCAATCTTGATAAGTTTGCTCTTGATGTTTTTGGAAGGGTGGACAGTTCATGTAACAGTTGAAAAGATTTCTTCGCTTTACTCAAGTGCGCCAGGGCAACAAGAGCACCTCTTAACTTTGACTCTGTGGTTTTTTTTTTTTTTTTTTTAAAGATTCATCGTTTGGTCCTTTGGCAAGGGGGAGGAGTGGGGTATTGTCCCACAGATAGCTTGGAAATTCATTTTTATTCAACAATATTGTGGTGAATAATTTTTATTGTGTGTTTTGACTCTGCTTATCTCTTTGATGGAAAAGTACTTTATAACCGATAAGCATTTCAGCAGATCAAGGAGATTCATTACCCTGGCAGTTTTTCATTTTCAGAAAGAAATGAGTAGAAATTATCCAATTCCTCCTTTTATAATAACGTCCGATACATTTAGTGTTCAATTTCACACTGCCCCTTGATTTATAGCATTTGCCAGATTAATCAAGATTTGCTGATATTATAAAAGGTTGGGTATCTCTTAACCCTTTAAGCTCCAGGAGGCAGGCACAGGGTATACTTGTTTGACTTTGAAACACACTCCCGAAAGCAGTGAATTTATATTCTATTTACTTGTGTGTTTCGATCTTGTCCTACCCTGATCCAAATCTTGAGGAACTATGCAAATTCTTGACAGCAATGGGAGTCTCAGGAAATTTTGTTAAAACCAACTGGAAAGTAAAATAAGTCGGGAGGTACATATCAGACCTTTAGATTTTTGACGGTTTTGAAGTGTAAATGGCCTATGTTTCCGTACCTTTGCATGCCAGGTTTTCACTGCGGATGCTGTCCCACTTCTTGCCTACCTCACTAGGGGGCTATGTGCTGTAGCTGGGATTTGGGTCAGGCTCTCCTGGCTCCACCACTTGTGGAATGTCTAACTTTGAATAAGTAACTTCATCTCTCTGAGCCTCAGTTTCTTATCTTTAAGATGGGCATGATAATAAGATGAAAAGCAAAGTATATGGCTCATGGTAGCACCATGCAATGATACCCCCCCCCACACTTAATTTCCCTTAACTTAAGCAATGTTTCAAGCTCACTTCAAGTCCCAGCACCTTTCTCAAGGTGGGTCTTATTATTAATATGAGCTACAGTATATGATGCTATGTTGCCATGCAGTTCTGTCTCCACAAATATACCGAAAGTCATGTGAGAGCCGGGGCTAGGTGTTGAATTGCTTCTTTGGTTTCCTTCATAATATAACTGCTTCACAGGTATTTAGTGACAGATAACTTAAAAAAAAGAAAGAGGCAGAAAGGAAAAAGAAAAGCCTCACAGGTTATCTTTCTTTGCTTATTTGGAAATCCTCTGTTTAAATTTCATTATGCTGGCATCTCCTGCAGTTCCTCTGAGCTGAAGAAATCCTCATGGAAGAACATCCTGTAATTTTCGTCTCCAGCTTCTGTGTTGTGCTATAATTTTCCTTTCCTGTGTTCTACTGCGGCTATTAATACTGACCACCTCAGCCTCTTCATGCCGGCCCCATCCAATCTGAGGCCACGGGTTGAAAGAAAAATCCTCTCCACTCCTAATGTTTCCAGAATCTGCTGATTCTGCCTCTGAAACACCTCCCGTGCCCACCCCTCCCCATCCCATGGCTACTCCCCTGGGTCAGCGTGCATCTTATCTCACCTGGCTTCAGTCCCATTCATTTCCATCTCTCCCCACCCTCATCCATGCAGACCTCCGCTGCGGGATCAGTTTGACTCAGGTATAGCTCCTGTCACCTCAGCGGCCCTGACTGCAGAATCAAATCCCCCAGCCTGGTCCCCAGAGTCCTCCCTGACCTCCCTACACTCAGCTCTCGGAGCCTCACCTCCGTCTCTTTATGCCTCCTGTACATCACCCGAACCAAGCTCCTGTGGGCCATCCCGCCAGCTCCTTCTGACTGCTCCTCCACCGCTCATGCCAGCCCTTCCCCCGGTCACCCAAACTGCCCTGTCGGCAGCCCTGGCCCGGTTTCCTGTCAGACAGGGCATCTGTGCCCATGATCATCAAGCTTTCCGAACCGTCAGCTGGGGTAAATGCCATCTGCTGGCTTTGCTTGGACCTCATCAAGGTCTCTTTAAAAATATTTACCCTCTTGATCTTGTCTTAAAATATTTTATAAAATTTACAATATTTTATATTATGAAAAGCTATGTTTTTGGATGCCTTCTCTCTCCTACATGACTATATTGTAAGCATTTTGAGGACAGAACCCATGACTGGTTTGTCTTTGATTTTTGAAGAAGTTTTCTTTTTTTCCATGATAAACTCAATGCACTTGATTCTGATTTGGAGGAAAGGCATTTGTAGATAGTTTGAGTCTGATAGCTCTGTGTTTTCTTGGTGAAGAATGTAACAAAGTCAAAGTTTTAAAGGAGGAGTTTCAAGTGACATATTAAAAAAGTAATAACTGTTTATTTCTCTAATACTTTTAAAAATATGTAGCTTATATATTTTTTCAGATATAATTGTATAGCAAACTGTACTATCAAAAAATTACAGATTCCTTACAGAAAATCTGAGAAATGCAGAAAAGTCAGAGCAAGTGAAAACATCTTCACCTTGAGCCTAACACATTACCTGAAACATTAGACTTTCAATAAATTATCTTGAAGAGATGAATCAAAGAAATCAAGCTTTTCAGGAGATACGGACTTTGGAAAGAGAGGAGTATAAGCCAGCTTGGGTTTCAGCAGCAGTCAGTGCAGTGACGGGATTTGAGGGGTGACAGGAAGCCCCGCTGAGATCTCTCTCCGAGACCCCTAGCTTGAGTGCCACTCAGTCTGAAATGGCACGTGAGTACCCTCCAATGGTGTCAGGCTCAGTCAACCCACTGACACACCTGGAGGGCTAACACAATTACACACAAAACAGAATTGCTCAGCTCCCTGCAGGGATAGGATGGGACCTAAGGTAATACCACGGGAAACTGTGCAGAAAGGGAAATCGCAGACATTAACAACAATCTTTTAAGATGACCACACCAGCTTTTTATGTCTCTTTAACTAACCAGACCCCTAGGCCTAATCTGCATTTCTCCTCACCCTTCCTCACCCGCCGGACAGGACTCCCCTGTTTTCCTTTAGTCTCTCTCTGCCCTTCTCTTGCTCACAGTACCTGTTCAGACGCCGGGGCCAGGAGTCCCACTGGCACGAGGAGAAGTGGGTTCCAGCTTGCACAAGACTCCCACGGGGCCTTGTGGTGCGAGTACTAGGCAGTGGGCAGGGAGCCCATCCTACTGCTGGCAGGGTCAGCACGTAGCCCTCTTCCCAGGTGAGCCCCCTCTCCAACCCCAGCAGGCTACTGAGCCTGTGAGAATTTATTATGTGGGCACTCAGCATTAGCAGGAGGCCCTGTTGCCCATCACTGCTTACAGAACATTTTGAGGCCTTCAGCTGGAAAATGCTATAATTGCAAAACAGCCTCAGCCCGATCTTGTTCAGTCCATCAGGAACTGATAGGTGAGTTGCTGTTCTGTTCCAATGAGCCCCTTCCAGTTTGGTCAGATGATTTGTGAGACCAGAGCAGAGCAGAGTCCTCTCCCTTGCTTCCTTCCTGGTACAGACAGAAGAGGAAACATCAAACCTATGGCTGCCCTGGTTCTTGGTATAATGTAGCAAAACATTTTCTCTTCATGGACTGTAATTTGTGGCTAATTAGGTGTAAATGCACTCTGGCTGGCCAGCTGTGATCTAGAGGTGAGCTGGTGTATTTCCTCACGGACCCACAAGAAACAAGATGAACGCTCATCACAGGGAAATGAGCGCCCTCAGCGGGGGTCTTTGTTAGCACAGCCCTCTGTCTGGGTGGGGTCTGCCTGAGGCCTCCTCCTCCTAGTTAACTCCTACTTATCTTTGGAATGTGTCCACTCCAAAGTCACTTCCTTCTCAAGGTCTGTCCTCACTCCCTGGATTACGCATAACTGACGGTTGAGCTAGATTTCCCTGCTATGTCTCATACCGTCGTGCACCATTCATGTGAAGCTCTTATTACAGTATTATCATCTCGTGTTTGCTTCTGTGAAGAGTCCTTTCAACCTGCTTCCCCCATTAGACCTGGAGCTCCACGTGGGCAGGACTAGGTCCACCTCAGGTCCACACATTGTCCCAGCCACCGCAGGTCCACATAGCAGGTGCTCAATAAACTTTGAATGAATGAAGCACAGACTTTTGGCACTGAAAGGGACACTGAAACCCCCAGAGGTGACACAATGTGCCCAAAGACACAGCGCTGCTGTGGCAAATTATATTTTCCAGATTCTTAGTCCCATTTCCCTTTCTGTGCCCACTGGCAAGCCCCCTCCCCTCAGAACGAAGATTGCATCCAGAACCACCCCTGGTCCGTGGCTGGACAGGCTCAGGTTCCATGACAGTAATCAGTGGACACAGGGTGGCCAGGGAAAGGGGATGCCCAGCAAGGGCCCTTCACATCCAGCTCCCTCAGACTGTTAATGCGTCCTGCTTCCTTTCAGGCACAGGGGCACTGCACTGCACTAAAGATCTAAGACTTTAACCCAGAAAACAGCTGATATCTACTAGAAGAACATTTGAGGCCTGAGGCCACTCGACAGGCAGGAAAGTAGGTCAAGTTAAATTCTATGCGCAGGGGGAGCTCTGCGGTTAAATGACAGGAGACGTATTATGATCCCACTGTTAGGGTCTTGGGGAAAGAATGATTCCCCACCCTGCTTGCTAAACTTGTAGTAGGAACAATTAAAGGACCTTACTTACCAGAAACATCTATTCTGTTCGGGGAAGAAAAATAGCTCTTAAGAGTGTTCACGAAATAATTTCAATCAAGAGCAAGGCTATAAACATAGCAGCATGCATAGTACAGAAAGATATAAAGAGCCAGGAGCACCAGGAAACACACTGGCTTTAAGTTAAATGGCTGGGCTTGGTCACTAGAAAATTATAGAGGGGAGTTGTTAGCTTGGCATTTCCTTTTTCAATAGTAAATCAATGGATCCTTCATTTTTACTAAATTGTTTTCCTGTCCTCCAGGGAAAATATGACACAAGCATAATGCAGATGCAGAAAGGAAAGGCCAGGCTGGGACAAAACATGTAATTAAATCCCCTTTTATAAAACAAGCTTCTTTCAGCTTGACAAATGGATGAAGCAAAATGTGCTTATACAGGCGAAACAATTAACCAGGTCCATAACAGTTTATAACTAGCAAGGATCAGTCGCGGGTGGCAATCCATCCTATGGCCTGTCGTGTGTGCTGGGGCGGGGCCCGCGCTCCTCAGAACAGCGGCCTCAGCTCTTCACTCCCCTGGAGGAGCAGCAGAGGTTTGCGTGGGGGTTGGCAGTGCCTAAAGTTCTGTGTTTAAGGAACAGTGTGGAGACAGGTTCCACCGAGCATTGCCCTGGCACGCGTGCGTGTCTGTCTGTGTCTCTGTGTCTGTCTGTGCGTGTGCATGCGTGTGCATATGTGGCGTGGTGGGAGCTGGAAGACGGGTGTGTGGAGAGCCCTCTCTGCCTTCCAGCCTGAGAAATCTAGTTGGGTCATTCCCAAATCTGTGTCTGAGGTTCACAATCACCCAGGGAACTTTGTAAAAATACAGATCTCTGGTCCTACCCTAGACAGTGGGATCAGAGTCTCCCAGGGCAGAGTCAAAACATTTTATTTTGCAAAATTCTCAGCCTGGAATGATCTGCAGGGTTTGGGGCCCTCTGGTCCACCCAGCACCTGTTTCAGCTGCTAAGAAAACAAGGTTGAGGGTTGCTTAAGCCACACGGTTCTTGAGCAGGAAGTGGACCCCAGTCGCCAGTGGCTGGCCCAGGAGACCTCAGACCTTTATGCTGCCTCCAGAGGTGCACCCCACCAACTCCAGGAAGGTCACTGCCTGAGAGGACACAGAATCTCATCTGACTGATGAAGGCTATGGCTAAACTTAGGCTTTCTGGGTCTGAGAGCTCAGGGCTTTTGCTACAATAAAATGCTGCTTCCTCTGCCCTTACTATGACCCATTCATTTGTTGATATGAACATTTATTCATTTCTTTAATTTGTTCAGCATTAAACTTGTGTGCTTGTCTACTCTGTGCTATGCCCAGCTGCAGGTGGTGGTGGGGGGGATATAAAGATAAATGTCTGTACCCTGGAGAATCACACAGCCTACCAAGAGTGACAGTCATGATAATACGTAACAATTAAGGCACTTATCCCATGCAAGGCACCATTCTTGGGTTGGCTCAGTGAATCCTCTACCATGACCATGTGCAGCACGTGCTATTGCCCTTACTTTGAAGATGATGGAGGAAGAGGCACAGCAAGGTGAAGTAACCTGCCTCAAGTCACACAGCAAAGAAGGAGAAGATCCTGGTAGTTAGGCCTCTGAGTCCATCCTCTTAGCCATCAGCATGTGCTGTCCCTGGCTCATCTCACTGCATTTCAGAGCCCCTGGGGCACAGGAGCAGGGGCTCAGTTGTTGGTGGGATTAGGAAAGGCTCATGGAGGGGAAGTCGTCACACTAAGCACCAGTAGAAGGTGGGATAAGAAGAAGTGGGACAAGAAGAGCATCCTGAGCCCTGGGGGCATTGGGAGCAAAGGCCTGCTGGCACCTCGCTGTGGGTTACCTGTTACAGCTGGCTTGTGGGGTCACAGAGCTTTCACACAGGTGTGACGTCCCCCTAGTCAGGATCACGTGACTCCTTGGAGCACATCATGCTTCTCTGTATCCCCTACTCCCCTCATTCTCCAGAGCAACTGGTAAACACCAGCTGAATGAAAAGAGAGGCAGACGCAGAGAACACAGGGACCTGGGCTCTGAGAGGATGAGGCCAGGGTAGTCTGTTAAGGGCTCTGGTGGGGGAGAGAGGTGGTTTGCGGGCATCCGTACCCACGAGGACAAAGCAGAGCCCGGACATGCTAGGAGTGGAGCTGGCTCTTCTAAAGCTCTGGCACCAACCTCTGGGCTTTAAAATTAAGCCCAGAGCAGCTCTATGGCTTCAGGGGTTCAGAGGCTGCTCTGGTGCCAAATTCGGTCTGCCCCTGACATTGTGGGTTTTCCAGAGCAGCAGAATTAGCCCACACATGTTGCATTGTCTTCATGTTCACTTAAGCCACATTCGAACTGCCGCATACAGCAAGAAAGGGACAGTTACGATGGGATGGAGTGAATGGTGCAGAAAACACGAGGAACACATGCTGATGGTAGCTGAGATGTGCTTCACTTTTGTTTGCCACTTTCTTCTGCAGGGGAGACCCACCTAAGGATTTTACAAGCACTGAAAACACAGCAATTTCATAATGTTTCCTGTAGGAAATCAAAAAGTCCTTTAAGGCATTCTAATAATATATTTAATTGCCACTATGTGAATGCTGCTTGAATTCTATGAGGGTTCCCTTTTGTTTATCATTGGCAGAGTGGGGGGACACACCCCCATTGGGTAAATGAAGTTACATATGAAAGGAGCTGTAGGAACCTGTAGGAGTTAGCCAAGGGCCTCAGGAAACCTTTCCTTCCCAATGTAGAGTCTTTACTGAACATAACGGCACTCCCTTTGATGTGAAATTCCAGAATGATAACAGCTTTGTGGTAGAAAACCACTTGAACAGTGCACCCCCCCAAAGGAGCTTTGTTGGTACAACTGAAGCTGTTTAAATATGTTCACATAAAAGAGGCTTTCAAATAACTTTGGGGGTTGGTATTCTACAGAGCTTGGTCTAGAACTATAGATTTAAAGATGCTGTTCTTAAGAATTCTATTTAATGACTTGAGGCCAGTTCCATTTCCTGATGCCAGGAAGTTTGTTCTTTTTTGTGCTACACCCATTCAGACAGGCTCACCCTTCTCCAGGATCTTACTGTGTAAATATTCTTGTTCATCCAGTGTTTTCCTTTATCTTTATAACTTTTCCACCCCCCCCCCCGCCTTGTTCATCAAAACTCACCTGTCCTAAGTCTTATATTCTCAGGGCGCTACTTTTTGTTTGCTCAAATGGCAAACAGTAACTGATAATCTCATCGGTAAATTGGATGAGCCAGGACTCCTCTCCATTCCTTTCCCAATCCCTTCCTCTGTGTTGTGGTAGAACATCTGTTTAAACAGGTACTCTTTGGAGCTTTAAAGGGTGTTTCAGGCCGTGTGAAAAAGGGTGTGGAGCTGTGCCAGGGAGGGTGGAAGTGCACTTGTGAATAAGGCGGGGTCCTCACAGAAAACCTCATACGAACACTTTCAGCACCAAACTAGTATTCCTAACTGTGTCAGATGCTTCAGCATACATTTATAGTCACTTTCTTATTGGCCACTGGTCTCTCTACTTTCACAAAGAGCCCAAGCGTTAGTCCAAGGCATCTTGGCAGGTACATGTGGGCATCCTTCAAGCATTTAGGACAACCCAAGACTATGATTGCTAATTTCATGTGAATCAATATGTATACTTTCTTTTTTCAGAAGAAAACCTTGTCATATTTCAATGCAGAGTTATTCGAAGTGATTATTTTGTGACCTGGATAGGCTGTGGTTTTTGTCTTTTCCATGCCAGCCTCCCTGTGGGCCCTCCTCTCAGAGTTCCCCACCTTAGCCCTGTGCTCTCAATTTGGCCATATGTGAAATGTTCTTTAGAATATGTTCTAGGTGGCAGATCATTTATTCATTCATCCATATATCCACTAACCATCCATCCACACGTTCATCCCCCCACCCAGCCACCCAACCATCCATATAACCATCATTTTATCGAATCAAATCACTTGTCCCTTCCCTACTCAAAATCCTCCATCACCCTGAGGATCAATCCAACCCCTTGCCCTGGCTAACAAGCTGCTGCACAATCAAGCCCCTGCCTATCTCCTACAGCCCTGAGTCCTCCTCACTCTACTCTTTCACACTTTCTCGCGTTCCTTGAAGACATTTTTGCTTGCTATTCCCTCCGCTTGAAACTTTCTTCACTGAGACACCTACTCTACTCAGGTCTTAAAGTCACTTTCCCCAAAAGTTTTTCCTTCCTAAAATAGAGACCCCTTCGTGCTGTCACCTTACCCTCCTTTACTTTTTATTCTAGCACTTAACTAAGATCCTCACTATGTAAGATCACAGATAATAATTTGTTTCCTACCTGTCACTCTCACTACAATACAAGCTCTAGGAAAATGGGATCTTAGTCTGTTCTCCTGCTATATCCCTAAAGCCTAAAGAAACACCTAACTGCAGTAGGCAGTTGATAAGTATTTGTTGAATAAATGAATAAATGAGTGAATACCTGAGGCAAGTATTATCTTATCCCCATTTTATAGATGAGGTAATTGAGGTTCACTCAGCTGGAAAGCAGTGGAACTAGGATCCCAATCTAATTCTAAATCCAGGGCCAATGCTCTTTATCCCCTAAAAATCAACTGCATGGCACTCCCAGACCCTTTTTTGGGGCCCCCAAAACAAATGGAGTGCAATCCCCACTTTACGAGTCCACAGGCTAATGGAGTCAAACAGTAAATAGATAATTACATTAAGGAGTAGTCTGGACAAGGCACAGAGAAAGGAATGTTTAACTCCCTATAAAACTAGTTGGGATGGAAAAAGTTTGTTAGCCAGAAGGGAAAGGTCATTTTAGGCAGGAAGAGCAGTAGGTGCAAAGGCCCTGGGGGTGCCGTGCTGGGAGTCGCGCACCCTGCCTGGTCTGGCCTTGCTGCAGCGCGAGGGGCTGCAGAGGCAGGCACGGTGGAGCTCCACCCTGTAAGATCAGTGTAGAGCAAAATGGACATGAAGTGACAGTGTTATACAAACAAGATGGGCTGCCTATAGAACAGCTTCTGAAAGGACTCAATACATTGTTACAGAGCAGTATCTTGGTGGAGATATGCTCCCATATCAATAAACAGAGAATACATTTTCAGCTCACTAGTTCAGAATGCTCGCTAAACTCTCACACGCTTAAAAACCAGGCAATTACAGTGTTGTTGGCTTTTGTAAATTGCTTGCTACCTATGCAAATTCTCACTTTAAACCCCATATGTTACCAGCAGGCTTTATGAACACTAGAAAGTGAAATGGGATTGGTAGGGGCAGTTAGAGGCTGACAGAGGCTTGCTTAGGCCTGCGACAGGACGGGATGGGTCACGATGCTGTGCACAGAAACTGTGCCCGTCTGTGGGGCCCAGTGGCGTGGGAGCTGGGGATGAATGACAAGGATTTTCCTACTAAGTTGGAAGAATGTTCTCTGAGGTTATGGTCCTTTGATTGTTTCTCTTACTTAAGCATGACCAACTGATATTTAAGCCATGTAAAGTATGATAAGGACTCCAGTTACAGCCTCTGGGAAAGAAAGAGGCTTTTAGCTTTTCTGGCTAGAGAGGCACATTAAGGTATAGTATAAAACAAGCCACCCCTAGAGGTGAACAGGTAGGGCAGAGGGTGGGGTGTGGAAAATTGCAATTGAGAGGCAAGGTTTAAAATCTTCTGTATCCTCACGTTTTCCACTTAAGATTTCTCAAAGCCACAACAAAGGCCTTTGTACTCCTTGCACACATGTGTCTGATATACTGATGAGGTGAACAGGTTTTTTTTTTTAAGGTTTTCAGCATAATAGTGTTTTACGACGTAACCTCATTTGCTGCTCCTTTAATTGCTGCTTTGTAATGTTTTATCTATTTTAATTACTGTTTTAATGTGCTGCTTGTACCCTGAGGTGCTTCTGTGAAGGGTACCGTTTTAAAAAATGAAGAACTAGATAAACAAATAAATCCACAGGTGAGGGATCATATTATTCAACCCTGTGTCTAAATGAACATTTTTTATTTTCCTGGTATTGAGTGTTAATGAGCAATAGTCTTTCTTTCAAGTGTGAGGACAGAGGTGTGATGTCCAAGGTCAGACACGAAGAGTGGCCAGAACTGGGACTGGAAGGCAATATTCCCAATGGTTCTCTTATCCAGTAACTAGAATTCATGCTGTCATGTTTAAGTTTGATCTTATGTTCTCAACAATCTTTAAAAGTAACAATAGCTCTAATGAATGCAAAAGTATATATTTTCCACTTAACTCTAATAGTCGTTGAATTGTAGTTTTCTTGGCCAGGAAATAAATCCCATAGACCCAATTCTTATCCTGAGTCATGTTACCTTAGTCACACACTTGATTGCATTCCTTGGCTTAATAAAGTAGGAAATTGACTGTTGGCTTAGAGTTTCCTGGCTTGAAGTAGGTGGTGTAATAACTTATCACTCCTTGTCTCCCCAATGGCCACACCAAGCTTTTTATTTCCGTATTTAAGCACAGGCAAGGTCAAAACAATAGACGAAATTTTATAAAACAGTAGTGGTGACGCCTAAATGTTTTTACTGACTTCCTAAAGACACTTTGGAATCAGCTCCCACTGCGTTTATAAATGAAAAAGGAAATGAAGATCAACACCCCAGCCACAAAATTCTTTTGGTCTGAATTGGCCAGATGCCTAGATTTCCTTTACGTAAACAGGGTCAAATGTGAGGCCAGCTGATTGTAAACTAAGGTTCTAGCCTCCCACATTCTTACGGTCAAAGATGTCAATGAAGTTGCTAAGTTTCCACAGAACTGTGATGCAACCTCTCAGCACCACGAAGCCCAGGTGGATGCAACAAGCCCAGGTAACGGCCCAGGAGTCTAGGCCACTTGGAACAAATTCGGCTCACGGAATGCAAAAGAAAACAACTGCGTCATGCTTCCCTCTCCCCCAACACATGTGCACCCCTACCTTCTTCTTCAGACTCAGAAGCTAAGTCCTGTGACTTTTTATTACTCTTCGTGTTTTTTAAAGTCCTCTGGTCACTTCTAATCACAGAAATAGTCTCAGTTCAGTAATAACTATTTTCAGTCTCATGTAATACTAACAACACCTGAGTTTCATTCAAGGTGAGTCCCCCCCCACCAGCTCAGGCCTGCCCCCAGGGCGGCCTTCTTACCCTCCTGCTCCTCCCCACCCCTCCTACTTGCTAGCTTGGCCTTTACGAGGTTGGGGACAGAGGAAGGAGAAGAGGTGAGGGGGCAGGAAAAGTTTCATTTGAGGCATGACCGGGGTGCATTTCCCTGTGGCTATGGTGGATGTTGGAAGCTGGCTCGTGTGGGCATTTGAGTGCTCTTCAGAGGCCATCTACCCCGGGATCTCTAACCTCCAGTTCCCTGATGTGGATTGTGCGTTCCATCCACCCCTCTCTTGGCCCCTGAACATCCGACTGTATAGCCCTGGCTTTCTCCTGCTGTGTTCCCCTTGCCCCTCCATGTGACATTCTAGGGCAGGCTCTCTCCATTACACCACACACATTAATCAACAGAAAACACATTCTTTAGATACATTCTTGGTGGGGATGTAGCAGCTTTTCAAACTACAGCTCTTACTCTGCTGGTGTAGACTGCTTCAGCCAGCTTCTGACCCCTTAGATGTCTCAGATCTGAGTCAGGCAGCTGGTCCATCACTGGCACCCCCAGTCCTCTGAGGACATGCATCTAACTTGTCAATGGTCTCACTGAAGCCCCATCTCATGGGCTTAAGATGAGGGTGAGCAACTTGTTACCCCTTTCACACAGGAGATGGGATTCACAGATTTACTTTGGCCAATGGAATGTGAGTATTCATGATACACACCATGTCCAGGCAGAGGCTCTTAGAGACTTGGGAGTTTTGCCCTTTTTCTCCTTTCCTTTTCCATGAGAGAATCGCATCCTCCAGAAGGGGCTGCTCCTTTAGCCTGGGTCTCAGAATGTTAGAAAACAGATGGCACAGAGTCAGGCTGAGCTGAGCTCAGATGGACCCAGCAGAGTCCAGCAGACCCGCAGCTGACCCCAAGCCTCTATATAACTTGAATAAGAAACATATCTTCGTGGTTGCAAACTATTGAGATGTTAGGGATAGTTGTTCCTGAAGCAAAAACTGACTTATACACCAGCCAAGAAGGAGCCAGGTGGGTATCAGGAAAAGTAGGTGAAGTGTGTCCTAGGACCCAAGTGAAAACAGTGTTTTAAATAAAGAGGATAGATTGTGTTAAAAATTGTTGATAATCCAATAAATATGCAAAGCAAGGCTTGATCATTGGATTTAGCAACACTGAGGAAAGTGTCAGGACTAACTAGAACAGATTTGGTGGAATGATGTAGCCACTGCCTGATCAGAGTAGGTTCAAGAGAGAGTGAGAGGGGAGGATTTGTAGACACTGTGAGTCAATAACTCTTTTGAGGGATTTTGCTGTAAAGGACAGCAGAGAATGGGGCTAGGGCTGCAGCTGGAGGAGAATATGGGGGCAAGAAAGGTTTTTATTTTTTGGGTTAAAAGCAATTAAACCAGGTTTTTAAATTATCCAGTGAAAAGGACAACATAATGATATAAGAGAGAAGAGAGACAAATATTGGAGTAATGTCTCCCAATAAGTCACAAACAGAAGGGTGGGTTTTAACTGCAATTAGGCCAGTTTGTCTATTGTAATATGAAAGAGGGTGGAGTTTAAGGGTGCTGACGCAAGGAAGTTGGAAGATTAGGTGCGGAACTTGTGGAATTTATCTTCTGACTGTTTCTAGTCTCTTAATGAATTGGGAAGATCATCAGCTGAAAGAGAGGGCTGGGGAAGGGATGATGGGGGCTTGAGGAGAGAAGGGAAGGTGGGAACTTGCTGTCTAGCGGAGTGGGAGAGTGAGAGGGCTATGGAACTTTAGGATGATTGATGGGCAGCCCCCAAGGAACTCAAGTGCCTACTGAATGCCAGGTACTTTGCTAAGAGCTGAGAGACAGAGGGACGAGATCCAGACCTCCCCTTCACCCTCAGGAGCCCCACAGTCTAAGGTGGAAAGCTGTCATTCAGAGACGTAAGTGGCCATAAATTACTTCTGGGGCATGTCATCTATCAGGAAGGGAAGCATGGGGACGGTGGTGGGAGCACAAAGCAGAAAAAACCTTAGCTGGGGCAGGATACCCTGATAAGTGAAAGCTTCTTAGCGGAGATGACTGACTTGGTGTGAGGCAGGGAAGAGAAATAGCCGTCAGGTAAAGATGGGGGGAAGGCTGTCCTGGTAGAGGCAGAAGCCTATATAGAGATGGTAGTTTGTGGTATGTTTGGGGGAAATTAAAGTATTTCAATATAGCTGAGATATTGGGGGGGCATACACACATGCCTGTACTCATATGTGTGTGACTCACATTCCCACATGTTTGGAAGAGGGGTATATGTGTGACCAAGCGAATCCCAGAGACACGTGTGTTAAATGCCGTGATCAGCAACATCTGCTTTCTCCTTTCCATGTGACGTGCATCAAATACTTGAAACTACCCCCTTATCCCCTCAAGCCCCATCTATTGCAAACACAATTGGAGGAAACTAAAATTATAATATTGTTATTTATTTTTATAGCCTGCTTCGGAAGCTATGGGACACATTGCACAACCCAATGAGAAATTAATTATGAAGACATAAGCACAAGCCAGATTTCCATTTCACCTTGGTGTCCTACTGAGTTACACAGACTGAGGATTTGGCTCAGTGACTGAAAAAAAAAAAAATCCTAGCCAAATGTTTGCATTGAGGATTGGAGGCAGAACAATTAAGTAAAAAAAAAAAAAAAAAAAAAAAAAAAAAAAAAAAAAAAAAAAAAAAAAAAAAAAAAAAAAAAAAAAAAAAAAAAAAAAAAAAAAATAATAATAATAATAAAAACTATACTATTGCATCATTAACTTTACAAAATACATTTACTCCTATAGTTTTGTGTTTCTTTTGTTGCCAACAGAATAATTCTCTCTCTGAAAACCATTATCTCAAAGTCAACCTTGAAAAAATGAAATAGGGCAAGTCATGGTTTGCAAATGCCTTGCATGACTTCTGTTTGAAATGGTTTCCAGTTAGCAGTCCCTAGTGGTGGACCTGCTAACTGCCTACTGAAATCCTTTTCGATGCCCAGAAAAGGCAAATAACTCCATTACTATTGAAAACCCCAAATAACGGACAAGCTAGTGTTAAAATCTCTTAAGAGTTTTCAATAATCATAAGGCAGACAGGGTTATTCTGAAAAAAAGCAAGCAGTGGCCTATTCCTACTTTACCTCATGGACTAGAGCATTCTTGCCTGTCAGCAGAAACACATTTTGTTCGCAGCCCGACTACCTGCCCCAATTTGGAGAACTTGTGCTTGTATCAACCAAAACACCTGTGGCAAAAAGTCATAGTGCAGGGGTGGAAGGTGGGAGTTAAGGCTATAGTGTCAGCTACACAGAGGCAGGGACTTTCATCCTTTTTTCTATTCTATGCTTCATTCATTGGGTGGCATAGAGCAGATATTCAATAAATATTTGTTGAATAAATGTGAATGAATAAAGGAAAGTATGGCGGATGGAGATTGGCATTTGCAAGGTGGCGGGGGGTGGGGCGGGGGGATGATGATGTGTCCCATCAGTAAAGTGGTGGCCAAGGGCGGAGATGACAGGAGTAGAGTGTGCTGCATTGGCCTGAAAATCGTGCAGTGAGGACAGCAGAACATCCTGTGCACATAGGGCACAGCTTCAAAGCTGAGTGTTTGCTAGATCCTGAGCCTGGGTTATAAATGTTGCAAATTGACTTGCTAGCTATGGCTCCAAGAAAGGAATGTGATGAACAACCAGATGGGCATTGAGGGGAGCCAGGGGCAATCCACACACCTGTCTGCTGGCAGATACCGAGTCTGGAAAGATTTCTCCGTATTCAAATACTAGCAAAGACAAGAAAATTAGCACAAAGCTTATCAAGATGTTCTACTAAATGAGGAAAAAGGAACATCTTCCTGCAGATCCAGAGGAAATGAGCTCCTGGAACCAGGACAAAATTTTAGAAAACGGTTAGGCAGCCTCAAAAACACGCAATAATCCTGGACTAATGAGAAACAGATTGGAAATTCACCAAGGAAAGAATAGATTACATTGCTGGTGTTTAAATTAACCCAAACTTACTGGAAAGTAATTTGGCAAAATAAATTTTTAGCTTTAAAAGATATTCTACCCTTTGACTCCCTAATCCCATTTTTAGGAATTTATCCTAAGAAAGTAATCAGAGATACAAAAATTTTTGTACAATTTATAAATAATACTATGAATAATCAAGTATAATAGTCTAAAATTATTCTTATGTTCTCATATCAATTTAAATGAATAATTTGGGTATAGTCATATGATTTTGTTATTGAGTTCCTGGCAACATAATTTCAAGGAATAGCTAATAAAATTAGAAAACTATTATGCTATATTTTTATTAATAAGTTAAAAATATAATGGAATATCTGAATTTTATAAAACACTATTTTATTGCTACTAAAAAGCCTTTAGAAAATGGTACTAAAACATTAACAGTAATTATCTCTGTGTGAAAGGACTTCAGGTGAATTTTATTTTCTGGAATAATATTTTAGTTTTCTAATTTTAGCTAAGAAGCATGTATTATTTTATATTCATAAAAACCAAACATTTGCTCAAATGCCTGGTATTGATTAATGAAAAGTAGAAGTAAGAATACTGCTTAAAACATATACAGTTACCACCTCCACCTTTCCTTTAAGAATCCCATTGAAACGACAAGAGTGCTATATAAAACTAAATAGACCCATGGTGACAGTGAAGTAAAAAAAAAGAAAAGGGTGGGATTATTTGGATGGCTGGATCAGAATAAACTGCAACCCACACAGACACAGGCAGCAGCAGGGGCAGCGCGGCCAGAGGAGTGGTGAGGAAACCCAGAGCAGGCTGTGGTGGCCATCAGAGCGGGCTCAGCAAACCCACTCCCGGCACCGCAGCTGGAGCCTTCTACACAAAGAGGGTGGTTTGTCTCGTGGGGACTCATGTGTGGGTGCTGTGCCTGAGGAGAAGAGAGAGGGAGAGAGGGGACTGAGGGGACATGAGGTGACCCCTGATGTTCAAACTGTATCCTGTAGAAAATAAGAGAAAGGCAGCCACTGCCACTGGGAAGCAAACTGTTACGGATGCTTTTGAATCATCATCTCCAAACACAGGTGAAGTTTCATTACTGGCCGATTACACTTTATATTGCAAGTCTAGCACTGGGAAGAGTGTTTAAAAAAGAAAGGAAAAGAAAAGAAGAGCTAATGCTCTCCCAAACCTTACTCTAGTGTTTTTGCAAAAAAGCTAGTTGTACTGAGCACAGTGAAATCTGCACTAAAGCATATTTTGCCTCTAATAGGCAATTCCCTGTCTTAAGCAATTTCTTCAAAGGGACTTTGTGTGGTAGAATCCAGCACTTATTTTTAAAACTCCAGTTAAAATCCCATATTTTGGCTGTGCAATTGATCTTCAGGGTAGATGCAAAATGGGTGTTTTATTGCAACTCCTTGGATTTTACACAGTAATTTTTCTTAAACAGTTTCATTAAGGTTTAAAATGCATACTAGCAAGTAAAGATTATACATATTAAAAATGACTTTATATTTTGAAGAGAAGTTAAAGATCCCAGGGAATTAAATTATGTTGATTAAAACATTAGAATCTATTTCAAGGAATACCAGCTCACTGCTCACTGATAACCAAAATAAAACGGAGAGGAGAACTCCCCACTGCCTAGTGCTTATAAAAATGACTTTTCTATGTTCCTTTTACTCTTCATTGCAGGATTCCACATTACCAGGACTGGAGGGTAAAAGAGAGGCATGAATATATAAAGAGGATATGGCCATTTTAAGTTTTATTTTTGAGATGGGTAAGACGTATCAGACAATTGCAAAGGCAAATTTGAAGATTCCCTAACTATCGTAATATACCACAGCTAAACATATTTATAATATTATTAATATATTATAATATGATTAATAATATAGAAATATAAGATCTTGATTATAAAAAATTATAGTGGGAAAATTTAATGTTTCATTTAATGTCATAATCTGGTATCTGTAGTAGAAATGTAGGTAAAGATATAGAGTGTTTAAATAACATAATCAAGGAACTGAATTTAATACATATGTATAGAACTTTCTTCTTAAAAATAGCAAATACACATTTTGTTCATGTCTGTGGAACATATACCCAAATCAGTCATGTTCTCAGTCACAAAGAAAATCTTATATTTTAAAAAGTAGAATTATTATAGGCTATATATTCTCATAGTTCAATATACTGGAAATCAATAAAAATATCTCTCTCAAAACTTATCTATCAAGGAGAAATGAAAGATGAATCAGCCCAAATGTAAGAGTTGAATCAGGAAATGATCATCAATGGGTGCTAAAAAGAATGGGTAAAAATTGTTGGAAACAGTATACTTACACTGTGCTCAATCGTCAGCTCACAACTAAAAACTAATTACAAAGGTAAAAATACACCTTTACAGCGGTTACCACTGTCACCATATGAACAAACTTAGCACCACTGATGGTGGGACAACCTGACCTCATGTGCCTACTGATATGAAATACACATTATTAACCAGGCAACATTGCTGGTTAATATTCTTGCCAAAAATGTTCAACCTGAATTCAAAGCTTTGACCTAATTTTCAGTTTACAGGAAATATAGCAGAGAAAAGAGTTTATTAATTGATGCTGTGAGGAAAAAAGCAAGTTCAGAATGTGAAATAGTATATGAAACACCTGACCTGGTTTCTTCTAAAAATTGATGTCACGGAAAAAAAAAAGGAAAACCTGATTAAAGAGAAAAGACCAAATGCAACACATTACCTCGATTGGATCCTGAATGTTAAAATGTCCATAAAAGATGTTTTCTGCAGTAACTGGAAAAATTTGAAGATGTACTGATAATACTGTTAATTATTTTTTAAATATTTTAGGTACCGATAATGGTATTTTAGGTAACTAAAAGAATGTCCTTATTTTTAGAGATGCATGCTTTAGTATTTAGATAAGACACATATGATGTCCCACATTCAAACGGTTCAGCAAAAATAAAGCAATAGACAAAAAATATTCACATACAAACATATTTAATATACATGCATATTATGTATATTGAGAGAAAGGTAAGGAAGCGAAATGGGCAAATTATTAACAATGGGTAAAACTAGGTGAAGGGTATGTGGATATTCATTTTACTATTAGATTAAACCATATGAAATAGCCAGTACTTGCCCATTTTGGGCTACAAATAACAATTTCACATTTGAACACATCAATTACCATAGGAGACCCTGGAAAGGTGATAAAAGACCTACTGTTCAAAATGACTCAAAGAACCAGAGGGCTTTACAAGTGACTTCTATCTAGCTTTTAAAGACTAGATCATTTCTGTGTTATGCTATTTCTGACCATGAAAAAAATGTAAGTCTTTAGTACATGTTATAAATATAGATAGCCTTAATAATACCTAAACCCAATAAAGACAGATCCCTCCCCACGGGGAGCACTAAAGGGAGGGAAGGGCATGCCTTTCACCCGCACTTGGGTGAGGCAAAGACATAAAGTGTGACTATAATGTTTGTACCCTCACAATACCCTGGAATGAAAAAAAAAAAAAAAGACAGATCCCTCCCTGTAAAAGGGAAAAGACAACTGTAAGACTAAACTATAAGACTAGAGAATTTAAATAACATAATCAAGAAATTCAATTTAAAGCATATGTATAGAACTTTCTTCTTAAAAATAGTTAAAAAGTTAAAATAACTTTCTCAGTTATTATTATAGACATAAAATTTTATAGAAAAAGAGTTATCCTGAGAATGTAAGGATAATTCAATATCAAGGCATCTATCAATATATTTCATCATGTCAATAAATTAGAGAAAAATCTATATGATTATCCAAAAATATCCTGAAAATGCTATTTCATATTCATATATGTACATATATATTCACTGACATTTCTAATAAAAGCTATAAGTTAAAATAGGATCATATTATGAGGCTGAGCACTGCTTAAAGGACTTAACGTGTATTTTCCCATTTAATCTTCAGAGACAGATGCTGCTATTATTTCCATTCTACTCTCTAGGGTAGATGCCTACGAGAGAGAATGCTAGGTGCTATGATTTGAATGTTTTTGTCCCCTCAAAATTTCATATTGAAGCTTAATCCCCAATGCCACTGTACTGGAAGGTGTGGACTTTGGCAAGTGAAGGGGATTAGCTGCTCTTACAAAAAGGGTTGACGTAGGGAGTTTGTCCCTTTTGTCCTTCTGTCTTTTGCCATGTGAGGACATGGTGTTAATTCCCTCCAGAGGGTGCCTCATCAAGGTGCCATCCTGGCAGCAGAGAGCAGCCCTCACCAGATGCTTGAACCTGTTAGCCTTGATCTTGGACTTCCCAGCTACCAGAACTGTGAGAAAATAAATTTCTGTTTTTTATAAATTACCCAGTCTCAGGGACTCTGTTATAGCAGCACAAATATACTAAGACACTGGGGTCATATAATACTTGTATGGTTAACTTTATAAGAGACTGCTAAAGTGATCTACAGATTGGCTGCATCATTTTGCATTCCCACCAGCAACGTCTTTTCTCCAAGTCTGTAGCTTGTATTTTCTTTTTGTTTTTTTTAATTTGTTTGTGTTTGTTTTTGTTTTTGTTTTGAGACAGGGTCTTACTCTGGCACCCAGATTGGAGTGCAGTGGCACGATCACAGTTCACTGCAGCCTTGAACTCCTGGGCTCAAGTGATCCTCCTGCCTCAGCCTCCCAAGTAGCCTGGACTACAGGCACATGCCACCATGCCTGGCTGATTTTTAAAAAAATTTTTGTAGGAATGAGGTCTCTATGTTGCCCAGGTTGGTCTTAAACTCTTGGGCTCAAGTGATCCTCCCAACCCAGCCCCCCAGTGTGCTGGGATTTTAGGTGTAGCCACTGTGTCTGATCTGTAGCTTATATTTTCATCTTCTTAATAGGGTCTTCTGCAAAACAAAATATTTTCATCTTAATGAAGTCTAATTTATCATTTTTTCTTTTATGGTTGATGCTCTTGGTATTATATCTAAGAATCCTTTGCCTAATTCGAGGTCATAAAGATTTTCTCTTATGTTTTCTTCAAGAAGTTTTATAGTTTTACATTTTAAATTTTGATTTATGATCCATTTTGAGTTAACTTTTTAATAAGTTCGGTGGTTTAAGCCAAGGTTCATTTTTTGGCCTATGGATATTGCATTAAGTTTCTATTATTCTGTAACTAACTACCAAACCTTAGCAGCATAGACAACATTTATTAGCTCACAGTCCTGTAGGTCTGATATCTGGCACAGTATGACTGAGTCTTCTGATGTGACTATCACAAGGCTGAGATGAAGGTATCCTTGAGGCTGAATTCTTGCCTGAAGACTCTGGGGGGAGGGATGGGGACCTGTGGCATTGGGACCACATGTGGCCTTCTGGATTCTTGAGTGTGGCCTTTTGACTGAATTCAAATTTTGCAGAGCAAATCCTTTTAATAAAGGGATTTGTTCTGTGAAGTTTGGATTCGGTTGAGGGGCCACACTCAGGGATCTGGAGGGTCACATGTAGCCTCGAGGCCGCCGGTTCCCCATCCATCTTTCTTGTTGTTGGCAGAATTTATTTCCTGGAGGTTGTAAGCCTATGGCTCTCTTTCCTTTGCTGGCTGTCAGCCGGGGACCACGCTCAATTCCTAGAGGCTTCTGACATTCTTTGCCGTGTAGCCACCTCTCTATCTTCAAACAGCAATGGTACATCAAGTACTGTTGAATCTGTGTACTCCTCTTCAAAGATTAGCCAGAGAAAACTCTCCTTTTGTGAAAAGGTTCATGTGATTAAGTCAGCCCCACCAGATAATCTCTCTATTTCAAAGTCAACTGTGCCATATTAAGATAATCTAAGCATGGGAGTAAAATCCATCAAATTTGCAGTTTCAAGGATTATTCAAGGCATGTATACTAGGATGGGGAGGGGCAGGAAATGTTGGGAGTCATTTTATTAATAGAATTCTGCCTACCAGAGATGGCCAGTTGTTCTAATATCATCTTTTGAAAATATTATCCCTACACCACTGACTCGTCTTTGCACCTTTATAAAAATCAATGGGCCATATTTGTATGGGTCTATTTCTAGACTCTTTCTTCTGTTCAGTTAATCTAAGTGTCTATCTCTTTGCCAACATTACATTTCTTGGTTACTGCAGCTTTATAGTAAATCTTAACACGAAGCAGTCTGAGTCCTTCTTTTTCAAAGTTGGTTTAGCTATTTTAGTTACTTTGCATTCTTTCTAAATTTAAAAATTGGTTTGTCTGTATCTACAAAATGTCCTGCTGGGATTTTGATTAGAATTGCATGAAATATATGAATCAATTTAGAGAGACTTGATACCTTAACTATATTTAATCTTTCAATTCATGAACACAATATGCCTCTCCACTTATTTAGGTCTTCCTTGGTTTCTTTTATTATTTAAGTCATTAAGTATGAAATGACTGATTCCTTAATTATTAAGTTTTGACAGTTGTCTGCTATCTCTGACATTTCACTTGGACACTTCTTGCTTTATTTTTATTGTGAAGGTACATCCTCAGTCTTTCAAATGCACATTTTGGCTTGTGATTATCTTTCGAAATATATTTTAGAGCAATTTTTGTGAAACCATGGATAAGTCAAAAATTCGTTTTATTTTCGAATACGAGTTCCATCGTGGAACCAGTGAGGTGCAGGCAGCTCGAAATACCAATGAAGTGTTTAGGAAGGATGTGGCTAATAAACTCACAGTATGTTGATGGTTTGAGAAGTTCTGTTAATTTAAGGTGGTTTTAATCTTGAAAATGAACCACATGGGTGACCTGAGACCCAGGTGGATAATCACGAACTAAAAGCTGTAGTGGAAGAAAATCCATCTCAACCCATGCGTGAATTAGCAGCAAAGTTTCATGTTACTATTCCAACAATATTGGACCATTTGAAACAAATGGACAAGGGAGAGAAGCTGGATAGATGGGTTCCACATGAATTAAATGAGCGTCAGAAGAGAAACAGTCTTGAGGCTTGCCTTTCTTTGCTGTCATGACATGAAGGCAAACCATTTCTACACAGTACTGTTCTGTATGGTGAAAAATGGATTCTTTTTGACAATTACAAGCATTTGGCACTGTGACTGGATAAAGATGAAGTGCCAAAACACAGCCCAAAACTGAATATTCATCAAAAAAAGCTAATGGTGTCTGTTTGGTGGTCCAGAACTGGTATTATCCGCTACGGCTTCATGACATCTGGTCAATCAATTATAGTGGATGTCTACTGCAACCAATTGGATAAAATGATGAGGACGCTTGTGATTAAGCAACCAAGATTGGTCAGTAGAGACAGGCCAATCCTCTTGCAAGACAACACTCGACCACATGTCACACAAACAATGCTGCTCAAACTACAGAGGCTGGACTTGGAAACTCTCTGTCATCCACCGTATTCCCCAGACCTTGCACCAACTGACTGCCACTTCTTCCAGGCTTTGGACCACTTCTTGCTTGTTCAATCCTCAACAAGCTGTGGAAAACACCTTTCATGGTTTCATTGCCACTTGCTCTCTAGGCTTCTTCACTGTTGGCATAAACCAGCTACCATTAAGATGGCAAAACTGTGTTGATAGTTTAGGCACATACTTTGATGCATTGTACTCCTTGTTTGAGATACAATGAACTAAACTTTTGATTTGAAATTGGATATTTCATATTTAATGGCCTAATAGTATTTTGCAATTTTCAGTATCCAGATTCTGAATGTGGTTTGTTAATTTTTTCCTAAGTATTCAACTTTTTTTGGAGCTATTTTAAATGATATTGCTTTCATTAATTTCTGTCTCTAGTTGTTCCTTCCTAGTAGATAGACATACACTGGATTTTTGAGTGCTAACCTTGTATTCTATAACCTAAACTCACATATTATTTCGGGAATTTTGTAGATTTCTTGGCTCTATATAAAAAATTATATGGTCTTCAAATTGGGCACTTTTATTTCTTCCTTTCTAATCTGTACGTATCTAATTTATTTATTTTTTTGTTTGTTTTATTGCACTGGCTAGGATTACCAGTATAGTGTCAAATAGGAGTGGTGAAAGCGAACATCCTTGTCTCATTCCTAATATTGGGAAGAAAACATTTGGTCTTTCACCATTAAATATGATATTAGCTATAGGTTTTTGTAGATGCCCTTTATCAGCTGAAGGAAGTTTTATTTAAAGAGTTTTTAAAATTATAAATGAATTAGGTTTTGTCCAATGCTTTGTATGCATCAATGGGTATGATGTTTTTCTTTTACCTGTTAATATATTTCATTGATTGATATTTGAATATTGAACCAGACGTGCATTCCTTGGATCAATCCCACTTAGTTATGATGTTTAGTCTTTTTAAATATTGCTAGATTTGATTTGCTAATATTTTGTGAGGATTTTTGCATCTATGTTCATGAAAGATATTAGTCTGTAGTTTTACTTTATTGTGATGTTGTCTGATTTTGGTATTAAGATAATTTTGTCCTCTTAAAATGAGTTGAAAAATGTTCCTTCCCCTTCTGTTTTTTGGAAGACATTGTTTAGAGTTAGCGTGATAATATTCTTCTTTCAAAGAATTTGCCAGTGAAACCATCTGGGCCCGCAGTTTTCTTTTTTGGAAGGTTTTAAACTATAAATTCTATTTCCTTAATAGATAATAGGATGATTCAGTTTAAGATAAGTGTCTTCCTGAATGGGTTTTGGAACTCAGTCAAGGATTGTTACATTTCATCTATTTTGTTGAATATATGTGCATAGATTTGTTTGTAGTATTCCCTTATTACCCTTTTAATGTCTGTAAAGTCAGTCGTGATATCCTCCTTTCATTTCTGATACTGATGATCTGAGTCTTTTTCCTTTTGTCAGTGAGGCTAGAAGTTTGTCAATTTTATTGATCTTTTCAAAGAACCAGATTTTGGTCATTAATTTTTCTCTATTGTTTCTCTGTTATCAATTCTACTGATTTCTGCTCAAATCTTTTGCTATGCTTCGGTTTAGTTTGCTTTGTATTTAGTTTGCTCTCTTCATGTTCTAATCCTGGGAGATGAGATTGTTGATATGAGACCTTCCTTCTCTTGTCATATCATATCATATCATATATCATGTCATATAATGTCATACAATATCATATAAGCATTTAATACTATACATTTCTTTCTGAGCACTGCCCTAGCTGCATCCCACAAATTTTGATGTTGTATTTTCCTTTACTTCAAAATGTTTTCTAATTTCTCTGGAGATTTTATCTTTGACTCATTGGATTTTTTAGAACGGTGTGATTTAATTTCCAAGTATTTGGAGATTTTCCAGTTATTTTTAATGATATTTATTTCTAGTTTAATTCCATATGGCCAGAGAATACATACTATATGATTTCAATTCTCTTAAATTAAAAAAGGTTTATTGTCTATTTTGCTGTATCTGCCTGCACTTGAAGAGAATGTACATTATGCTGTTGGGTGGAGTGTTCTGTAAGTGTCAATTAAATCCAGTTGGTTATTGAGATATTAACAGTTCTTCTGTACCCTTGACTTTCTGTCTACTTGTTACATTAATTACTCATGGAGGAGTATTGAAGTTTCCAATTATAAGTGTGAATTTGTCTATCTCTCCTTTCAGATCTATCAGTTTTTGATTCATGTATTTTATGGCTATATTCTTAGGTACATACACATTTTATATAGTTCTATCTTCTTGATAAATCAACTCTTTTGTCATTATGTAATGCTCTCTTTATCCCTGGAAAATTTTCTTGCTCTGAAGACTGTCTGACATTGATACAGCCACATCAGCTTCATTTTGATTGGCATTTTCATGGTATATCTTTTTCTGTTCTTTTACATCTAACCTACTTATGTCTTTCATTTAAAGTGTGTTTCTTATAGACAACATAGAGTTGAGCCTTATTTTTTATCCACTTTGATAATCTCTTTCTTTTAACTGATGTCTTTATATTATTTAAATTTAATGTAATTATTGATCTGTTTGGATTTAGATCTACCATCTGATTACTTGTTTCCTGCTTGTTTCCTCTATCTTTACCCGCCGTCTTCCTCTCCTGCCTTCTTTGGGGTTATTTGAATTTGTTCTGTTTTTCATTTTAATTTATCTATTAGAGTTTTGTCTATCTCGTTGTTTATATGTTTAGTGGTTGATCTAGAAATTAAAATATAAATGTGTAACTTTTCAGTCTATTTTGAATAGTTTACTACTTCAACTGGAACGTCGAAAACTTATGAGCATACCCACTCCCCTCTTTGAAAACCCCATATGATGATGTTGACACTTTTAATCAAACAAGCATATATATTTTAAAGATCTTAAGAAGAATAATCTATTACATTAAACATATATTTACTTTTCCTATTGCCGTTCCTTCATTTCTGATATTCCAAGATTCTCTCTAATATCATTTTCCTACCATCTGCATAAATTCCTTTGGTATTTTTTTTAAAGAGCATGTCTGCTGGTGAAAAATGCCACTCTTTTGTATAGATTGGATAATTTCTAATAATCTCTCTTTAGGTTCACTGAATCCTTCATCTGTCATCCTTCATTTTGCTGTTAAGCTAATTGAGTGACTATTTTATTTTGGTTATTACATTTTCAATTATAAAATTTTCATTCATTTCTTTTTGGTATCTTCTCTTTCAGTACTGGTTTTTAAAATTTTTTCTATTTTTTTTCTTTGTGTTTGCTCTTACACCTTGGGGCATGGCTATAATACCTGCTTTAAAATCTTGATCTGTTAACTCCAGTATTTGTGTCATCTTGGGATTTGGCCTATTGTGAGATATTAATATTTTTCTGGTTCCTCATATGCTGACTAATTTTGGATTAGTTCTGGAAATTTTGACTATTAGGTCCAGGAGGCAAGTTCCTACCTGCCTTCTGTTGCCTGTGGTTCCAAAGTCAGTTCAGTTTCAGTGTCTTTGCAGTTCTCTTCAGATCTTTCCTGTGAATGTGCCGCCCAGTGTCCAGTTTGAGACCTGGGTAATGTTTACCTTTTAGTTCATTAGGGCTGGATATATCCATACACAGCTTGAGATTGAGCCAAAAAATTTATAGAGAACTTTATAGGATCACTCTCTTGAGCTCCTTTCTCTCTACAATCTTCTCCACATTTTCTTGCTTCCCAAATCCCCTTTGCCTGGTCCTCTGGCTAAAAAGCTAGGGCTTTAGTTTCCCCACACTGTTGCGTATTTTCTATGCTTTTCCCATGATATTGCACCTGCTTCCAAGGCTAATTGGTGAGAGTATTAAGAGAGAAAAAAAATATGCAATGGGAATTCCCCCACCATGGTCTTAGGACCAAAGCTCCTCTGGTTGGAACTTTAGCCGTCTGTCCAACTGCTGCTGCCACTGTCACCCTGCTGCCTCATGATTGCTTGGGATTGGGTGAGAGAGAATGAAAACAACAACAACGACAACAACAACAAATCTGAGAGATTTGTCTACTCTTCTGACCCACAAAAGTCCTTTTTCCTGCTCTTTGTTCCAGAAACAAAGAATTTATCTTGTAGTTCTTTCTCTCTTCCTTGTATAATTCTAGTCTCTGAATTGTTTTTTGGGTCTAGGCCAAGAGATTCCAGAAAGGAAAAAAAAAAAAAAAA